>JABMCL010002160.1:382500-462500 GCA_018857735.1 Alviniconcha marisindica
CCTAGGCCTAGGCCCCAGTCGGCCCGCGCACAGAGCGGACAGAAAGTAGCAAGTACGTAGACACGGTGCTTAACGTCCACAGAAACCACACGGCTTCTTAGGGACGGGGAGAAAGGGGGAGATTATATACCTCTCGCTACACTGTCACCACCAGAATGACCCCTGCGAGAGATGGGCAGCGATGAAAGCCATTTAAGTTTCATTAATTGTGAGGGACAAAGTTACTGCAAGACAGTGTCCACAGACCACAACTTCTGAAGAGAAAGGAGAGCCTAAGTGGATTCGAACCGAGGTCCCTCTGCTTACCAACCTGACGCCTTGCCGCTAAGCCAAATTGGCTCACTGGACAGAAACTCTTTACCGTCGGCTCTGTGTATTGATGATGATGATGAAGTGATGCTTAATGTCCTCAGATGTCAGTTGACATATTAGGGACAAGCTGTGACCAATGCCGAAGCATGGTTCAATATAGCTTTACGTCCACGGAAACCAGAAGGCTCGTTAGGACGGACAGCCCAAGACGGCCACCTCGACTCTCACACAGCTCCTGAACTATGCTCTGTGTATTGTCCACTCTACGGCCTACGAGTCGTCAGCGCGGCCGCCAGAGGCCACAGCACAGAAACCAGTGGACCACAGCATGGGGGGATCTTTGACCACAGACACAGCATGGAGACCAGTGGACCACAGCATGGGGGGATCTTTGACCACAGACACAGCATGGAGACCAGTGGACCACAGCATGGGGGGATCTTTGACCACAGACACAGCAGGGAGACCAGTGGACCACAGCATGGGGGGATCTTTGACCACAGACACAGCATGGAGACCAGTGGACCACAGCACGGGGGGATCTTTGACCACAGACACAGCACGGAGACCAGTGGACCACAGCATGGGGGGATCTTTGACCACAGACACAGCATGGAGACCAGTGGACCACAGCATGGGGGGATCTTTGACCACAGACACAGCATGGAGACCAGTGGACCACAGCATGGGGGGATCTTTGACCACAGACACAGCACGGAGACCAGTGGACCACAGCATGGGGGGATCTTTGACCACAGACACAGCATGGAGACCAGTGGACCACAGCATGGGGGGATCTTTGACCACAGACACAGCATGCAGACCAGTGGACCACAGCATGGGGGGATCTTTGACTACTGCCATTGCAGCAGGAACACGCTTCAGGCGACCTTGCGACTCAGCAAGATATACCGAGAGGCACCAAATTAAATTTGCAGCTGCTGTGTTGTAGGACAGATCATCCATAAAACGCTGTGATATGGCTGGTGGCATTTATTTTTATGCTTGCCTAGAGCGCATCCAGCGTGTCCGCGGTGTGTTTGCGTTGAACATTTGAGGGACAGTCTGTTCGCATGCTGCACCTACACCAACACCGCCCTACGCCCCGACAGCAACTGCAGCTGCAGCCGCAGGCCCGGCACATGCACGCCACCCTGACGGCTGCAGGCCTGCGTCCCGTCAGCCATGCGGCACGTCGTGGGGCGAGGAAGAGAAATGACATCGACACTTTTCTTGGTCAAGTGTGGAGGCTTGTCAGCAACATGTCGATGGCACAGATTACAGCACCCTCGTTATGGTCCGTGTATTCAGTTCGATTTGTAATCGGTTTCAATGTTGATTTCATCATGATTTGTAATCAGTTCTAATGCTGTTTCCGTCCTGATTTGTAATCAGTTCCAATGCTGTCTCCACGCTATGATCTGTAATCAGAATCAATGTTGATGTTGCTGGTCTCTTGCAAAGTGGTCGCTGACTAAAATAGCAACGTTTCATCGCATGAATGAAACGTTCGTGTGTGTGAAGTTGTTTGAAACTGCGAAATGTCTGCCTCTCAGTATATGTGTACAGAAAGGTTTTGATCATCTCGCTGTGTACCACCCTTGGTGGCCGAGTCCTGTACTGGCGGGGTTGGAGCGCTGCGCAGGCGGCGGCCGAAGCGGAGAGCGGAGGGGGAGGACGGGGAGGAAAACTCATTTTCCCCATCAGGGCCCGCACCACCCCTTGCCGAAGAGCGGGAGCAGGCGGCGATGATGGATGTAGGACACGTGTAGCAGCCAGGTGGCAGAGCAGAAAGAGAAGACGAGTTTTCTATCACGTCGGAAGAACACAGGCACTTGCTGTTACGTCACTGTTCTCACGGCACAGTTGTCTGCGTGTTGCGGCGAAGAGAGTCGGATGTAACAACGGCTTAGGGATAAGTCTGGCTGTTAACGACCACTGAGTTCGCTACTTCTTGGAGTCAGTCTAGCGTCCCGTAAACCGCATAGGCTTAGCTCAGGGCGAACCACACGTCCACAATTGTTTTACGGCAGTTGAGAACACAAGTCACTGAACCACACGTCCACAATAGTTTTACACCAGTTGAAAACACAGGTCACTAAACCACACGTTCACAACTGTTTTACACCAGTTGAAAATTGACACAAGTCACTACAATCGCAAGTCAAAAGATGACTCACATATTGCCTATGGACACAACACAGTCAACAGCAACCGCAATCAAGTTAAAAATATTTATTTAAAAAAAGGGGGGCTGGAGGGGAGGGGGGGGGGGGGGGCGGTGTCAGTATGAAGGACACATCTCAACAGTAACAGTAGACCTGACTACAGCTGACTACAAGACAGGAATCCCAAACTGATGCACAGTGCCGTCTCAACGGAGGCGAAAAATCCTGTAAGGTCACAGGCGCATGTCTGATCCACTCATACGTACAGTTCACAATCTCATCACAGGCACATGTCTGATCCACTCATACGTAGAGATCAGTCTCATCACAGGCACATGCTGATCCACTCATACGTACAGTTCACAGTCTCATCACAGGCACATGTCTGATCCACTCATACGTACAGTTCACAATCTCATCACAGGCACATGTCTGATCCACTCATACGTACAGTTCATCTCATCACAGGCACATGTCTGATCCACTCATACGTAGAGATCACAGTCTCATGTTCCATTCAGCGAGACAGCACGGAAACCGCGTCAGCCGGCCAAACAAACTCAGTTCAAAAGCACGGTGAGGATACATTTAAAAAAAAAGGTAAATGGACCGGAAAGAGACGAAGGAACAAACTGCTGGCAGTAAACGAAGCATGCATGGCTATAATCTGACCAGCTTCAAGCTTTAATGTCAAAGCAATTATCCGCTATGGATTTTCCACAGAGAGGACCTTAATTTCTGCATCCGCATGATGATGATGATGATGATGATGATGATGATGATGATGACGACGACGAAGGACCATTGATAAAGACACAGCAAGGAAGCCGCTCAAACTTTCCACATGGAGTGCATGTGTGTGAGTGCGTGGCATGTGCGCGTATGTGATCATCTGTGTGTGAAAAGCCGGCGAGACAGCCATGATGTAAGAGAGAATTAGTTTTGCAGCCAGTTGAGTAACCGTAAAGGTCACACCTGAACGAAAAACAATTCAACAGTAATAATTATAGTCACAAGTAAAAATCTGATTCACTGTCTTGACACAGGGGATTTATATCTGAAGAGAATTAGAAGAAACGAAGTTGAATGAACCGAGAAAGGTGGAAATTCATAACAAAAGCGGTATTGTTGGCAGCAGGCGAAACACTGAAGCAAGTAAAGCTACTAGCATTCAGAAGTCTGTCATAACTCCGGCTCCTCTGCACAGTTCCACTTATTTCTGCTCAGTTTCTGCTTTCGCTCTGCTCTCTCACGACCAAGATGGAGGGGGGACTGAGCAGAGCGAGGGGAGAAGACAGGGAGGGGAAGGGCTGGAGGGAGGGGAGAGAGAGAGAGGGGGGGGGGGGGGAGAGGGGGGGAGAGAGAGAGGGGGGAGGAGGAGGGGGGGAGGTGACGGACAGCGCCACAGACTTTCTCATCCGTCATGCAGTCAGTGAATGTCAATGGGTAAACTTATGACGAACCCGTGAGCTAAACTTGTCCACGGCTCTTTGGTTTACGGCATCCGCTGGCTCATCGCTTCCACAAACTGATGCAGTTTGTCTGGCTAAATATGATCAATCAGCCAAAGAACGTCAGCGACGGCCTCACAAAACACATTCTGCGGCTGATACAAGCTGACTCACGCGCCCAGGAGAAGAAGAAGCCGACAGTCACAGTAATCTGCTGTATAATGAAAGCGCTGCTGAAGGTACAGAGGTGTAAGTGGGATGCGTGGCGCGGGCGGGGGAACTGACGCGGGCCGGGGTGGCCCAGCGGTAAGGCGGTGCTGCCGAAGGGACGTCGCCGTGGTTCGATTCCCTTGCTTCGGCTCCACTTCCTCCTGAAAACCTGTGCTTTGTGGACACTGTCTTGTGACTGCTTCTCGCCCTTAATGAACCATTCAAATAGCCTGTATCAGTCGCTGGCCATCTTCCCGCAGAAATCATGGTGGTGGCGACACTGCAGCGTGAGATATAGGCTTAGTTGCAGAGAGAGAGAGAGAGAGAGAGAAGGGGGGGGGGTCTTTCATGTAGTGCGCTGTGATTTTCTGGATGAGACCAGAGAATCCACAAGTAACGGGGGTGTGGAGGGAGTGGGCTACACATTTTATACTACAGCTCTCGGGAAGGTCAAGGCCGGCCACACTACAGGTCGATGTGAAAACGAACACCAAGCAAAGCATAACAAATAGCACGTGCTGGAGTACTGCAGTCTGTCTGGTCCAGTAAACAAGTCACACAACTGGGAAAATAAAACAACAGCAATAACTGACTGCTGTACACCGGAAATCTAATAATCAAACAACTGTTTAGTCGAGATTAGAGAACGCAAGCAAAAAACATCACGCACTCGTACATCGCATGGAAAGCTAACCCCACATACGCCGTGGCGTGCTAATCGGCAGAGCAGACCCGGACGGCTTCTCGAGCGAAAGTAATCCAGCTCCAATATCCGCTTTAAAGGAACTGGCACCTTAGAAAAATACGTTTTGTTCAAAGACTCAGTGAAGTCATCAAAATAAGAAGCAAAAATTCGGGGTTCCTCCTTAAAGTGCCAGGCTGATTTTAAATCAAATTTACTTTTAGTTCATTCCTGGATTTTAACGTCTTGTCCACCACACAGTGTCACCTCCGGATCAAATTGATATTTAGAAACAAATGTTCAGTGCAGGTCTTAAAACATAAAACGAATAGCCTGGCGAGTGCTGGTTATAAACAGAATAGTTTGGTGACTGCTGGCCATAAACAGAATAGTTTGGTGACTGCTGGTCTTGAAACATAAAAAGAATAGTTCGGTGTGTGCTGGTCATAAAAAGAATAGTTTGGTGAGCGCTGGTCTTAAAACATAAAAAATAATACTTTGGTGAGTGGTGGTCTTGAAACATAATTGTGTGTGTGTGTGTGTGTGTGTGTGTGTGTGTGTGTGTGTGTGTGTGTGTGTGTGTGTGTGTGTTTGTGTGTGTGGTGGTAAGAAAAAGAATAGTTGGTGAGAGTTGGTCTTGAAACATGAAAAGAATAGTTTGGTGAATGCTGGTCTTGAAACATAAAAATAATAGTTTGGTGAGTGGTGGTCATAAACAGAATAGTTTGGTGAGTGCCGGTCATAAACAGAATAATTTGGTGACTGCTGGTCATAAACAGAATAGTTCTGTGACTGCTGGTCATAAACAGAATAGTTTAGTGACTGCTGGCCATAAACAGAATAGTTTGGGGACAGCTGGTCATGAACAGAATAGTTTAGGGAGTGGTGGTCATAAACAGAATAGTTTGGTGACTGCTGGTCATAAACAGAATAGTTTGGGGAGTGGTGGTCATAAACAGAATAGTTTGGTGACTGCTGGCCGTAAACAGTATAGTTTGGTGACTGCTGGCCCTAAACAGAATAGTTTGGTGAATGCTGGCCCTAAACAGAATAGTTTGGTGAGCGCTGGCCCTAAACAGAATAGTTTGGTGAGTGCTGTTCACACAAACACCGTCAGGTTTTGCAGCTGCCCTGCCGCCTACCGAGGCCTCAGTGATGATTTTCCTCGGGCCGTGCCGTCAGCACACACCTCGGTGCCGACTGAAGATCAGAAAGGAAAGAGTCCCCTGAGGCCTCCCTGTGCGACCGCCGGCTAGGGAACCGACAGCGCTTTGTACATCCAGTTCTGCTAACCATCCATCACGCACTCGGTTTGAAAAATCAATGTTAAAACATTTGGGCGTTTAAAGTTTTGACTGTTTTGTTTCTTTACGTGCGGGATAAAACTTAGTTTTGACTGTTTTGTTTCTTTACGTGCCGGATAAAACTTAATTTTGAGTGTTTTGCTTCTTTAAGTGCAGGATAAACTTAGTTTTGACTGTTTATTTCTTTACGTGCGGGATAAAACTTAGTTTTTACTGTTTTGTTTCTTTACGTGCGGGATAAAACTGAGTTTTTACTGTTTTGTTTCTTTACGTGCGCGATAACACTTAGTTTTTACTGTTTTGTTTCTTTACGTGCGGGATAAAACTTAGCTTCACAAAGGCGGCGCAGCCTCTTTAAGCGGTGAGGAAAAGGTGTGAAGTTGTAGTTGGTTTCCGGCCAAAATCAACACGACCCGATTAGCTGTTGCTGGTGCCGGCCGAGCCCCACATCGAGCAAAGCAAACGGAGCGTCATGCTATTAGCCGTGCATTTTGGCTATCCTCTTCTATTGTTCCATTGTCTAGTGTTCCACGGGTCTAATGTCTAGACACTTCCAATTACAGAAGAATCGCTTGTAGTAAACTTGGTTTATTGTATGTGGAAAGAAAACAAAAAAAGAAAAAAATCATCTGTTCCAAGCCTATTTTTGGGTGCCACTAAAATTCCTCGGATAACGCAAACTGGGATATAGTAAATCCTTACTTTGAGTAAACATTTTTTCTAGTTGACCACTGAGTCTGTCTCCTCGGTTACAATGAAGGGCGCTTGGAGACCTGACCGGATGTCATTCAGAGTGCATGAACCCGATTCCCGTGTGTGTGTGGGAGGCGGGGAGGGGGAGGCGGGGGGGAGGGGGCTGACTCACTGTTCGTGTCATGCGTCATTTATGTTGAAAGCGTTATGACTGGGAGAAGCAAGGAAGCTGATGAAGGGAAGGGGCAATCTGAAAGGTAGAATTTCGGGCGGAATGGCGGTGTAGCATGCAGAACTTTTAACTTTTTGTGGCTGTTTTTGGGACCAGCTCCGGGTTGGGAAGAGCCGTCATGGCTGTGGCTGTTCGGCAGATGGAACCATAATGTCACGGCACTCGGCCAAAGAACTGTTCACTGATGTGAAAAATGGAGGAGACTGAAACAGCAAATTAAGGAAGCCAAAACGGTGTTAACTATTTACAAAATAATATTGAATCACTTACCCACTGGTAAGCAAGAGAAAGCAGCACAATCATGCTCATTCGTTTGGCTGTGTCAGACGGTGTGTACCGGTGTCAGACGGTGTGTACCGGTGTCAGAAGGTGTGTACCGGTGTCAGAAGGTGTGTGCCGGTGTCAGAAGGTGTGTACCGGTGTCAGAGGGTGTGTGGCTGTGCCAGACTGTGTGTACTTGTGCCAGAGACGGTGTGTGGCTGTGTCAAACGGTGTGTGGCTGTGTCAGACGGCGTGTGGCTGTGTCAGACGGTGTGTACCTGTGTCAGACAGTGTGTGACTGTGTCAGACGGTGTGTAGCTGTGTCAGACGGTGTGTGGCTGTGTCAGACGGTGTCAGTGTGGCTGTGTCAGACGGTGTGTAGCTGTGTCAGACAGTGTGTGGCTGTGTCAGACGGTGTGTAGCTGTGTCAGACGGTGTGTGGCTATGTCAGACAGTGTGTGGCTGTGTCAGACGGTGTCAGTGTGGCTGTGTCAGACTGTCGATGGCTGTGTCAGACGGGTGTCAGTGTGGCTGTGTCAGACGGTGTCAGTGTGGCTGTGTCAGACGGTGTCAGTGTGGCTGTGTCAGACGGTCGGTGGCTGTGTCCACACACACAAAGACTGTGCACGGACGTACGGCCTCGGATCAGGACAGAGACACTAACAGTGATCACACTGATGCCAGAGACACTAACAGTGATCACACTGACGCCAGAGACACTAACAGTGATCACACTGACGCCAGAGACACTAACAGTGATCACACTGACCCAAGAGACACCAACAGTGATCACACTGACCCCAGAGACACCAACAGTGATCACAGTGACGCCAGAGACACCAACAGTGATCACACTGACCCCAGAGACACCAACAGTGATCACAGTGACGCCAGAGACACCAACAGTGATCACACTGACCCCAGAGACACCTACAGTGATCACACTGACGCCAGAGACACCAACAGTGATCACACTGACCCCAGAGACACCAACAGTGATCACACTGACCCCAGAGACACCAACAGTGATCACAGTGACGCCAGAGACACCAACAGTGATCACACTGACCCCAGAGACACCAACAGTGATCACACTGACGCCAGAGACACCAACAGTGATCACACTGACCCCAGAGACACCAACAGTGATCACACTGACCCCAGAGACACCAACAGTGATCACACTGACGCCAGAGACACCAACAGTGATCACACTGAAGCCAGAGACACTAACAGTGATCACACTGACACCAGAGACACCGACAGTGATCACACTGACCCCAGAGAAAGCAACAGTGATCACACTGAAGCCAGAGACACTAACAGTGATCACACTGACGCCAGAGACACCAACAGTGATCACACTGACGCCAGAGACACCGACAGTGATCACACTGACGCCAGAGACACCAACAGTGATCACACTGACGCCAGAGACACCGACAGTGATCACACTGACCCCAGAGACGCCAACAGTGATCACACTGAAGCCAGAGACACTAACAGTGATCACACTGACGCCAGAGACACCAACAGTGATCACACTGACGCCAGAGACACCAACAGTGATCACATGACGCCAGAGACACCAACAGTGATCACACTGACACCAGAGACACCGACAGTGATCACACTGACCCCAGGGACACCAACAGTGATCACACTGAAGCCAGAGACACTAACAGTGATCACACTGACGCCAGAGACACCGACAGTGATCACACTGACCCCAGAGCTGTCGTGACGTCCCCGCCACTCTCTTCCCGCACCCCTCTGCCGTCCGGCGCCACGTGCAACTGGTTAAAGTGCGCGTGCGTGAGGGAAACGGAAGCTAGGGCCCGGCTGCGCTCTTTGTCCATATGTAATGTGAAACACATTGTGTCGACAAAACAGTGGAAGGAAAAACTAGGGGCAAAATAAAGACTGGGCGGGCTGAGCGTCGACAGCCTGCAGGCCAGCAAGTGCCGCTCGGTGCTGCAGGGAGCTCTGGGCCTGCACGGCGCCCTCCCGCTGCCGCCGGCTTAGCACAGTGGCTGGGCGCTGTGCGGCGCTCCACCTGTCGTCACTGGTGTGTGGAACGCATGACCCGGAACGGCGGTCACAGTGTCGTCATCAGTTAACAAGCAAACAAGCAGACAAACAAACAAAACAGAGCAGCTCTAGAGAAATGTACTCACCTATCGACGAACCAATGAAATTAAGAGACAAACAAACAAGAACAGAGAGTCTATCACATGTACATCACCTATACGACAAAAAACAAGAACAAAACACAAGCTTCATCAGTCTTCTCTCTCATCACACACACAACACACAACAACACAAACACACACATCACACACCATCATCATCATCACACACACACCACACACACACCACACACACTCACACCACCTACTCCACACACACACCACCACACTACACACACACACACACACACCACACACACCCACACACACACACACACACACACACCACACCACACACACACACACACACACACACACCACACACCACACACACACACACACACACACACACACACACACACACCACACACACACACACACACACACACCACACACACACACACACACCACCACACACACACACACCACACCACACACACACACACACACCCCACACACACACACACAAAACACCACACCACACCCACACACACACACACCACACAACACACACCACTACACAACACACACCCACACACACACACACTCACACACACACACACTCACACATACACACACTCACATACACACACACACACACTCACACACTCACACACACACACACACACACACACACACACACACACACACACACACACAAACGGAGGGTGGGGGAGGGGTCTGCTTATACTGAATGTCATATTTAATGTTAGTGGGTGGATTTTAAGCTCCTGTCAAATGCAGAGTTACTTCGGGTGGATCAGGCATGACAAGACATCTGCCAGGCCTACCTACACATCAACGTAACCGTTGACAAGTGCGGCACTCGGCCAGTGGCCACATGGCTTGGCTTGGCATGGATGGCCGCCGTGCTGACGGAAAGAAACCGACAGTGGAGGAAGTCTGCACTGAACTGGCCGGTAAAACCGACTGTTTGCATAAATCGGAAGCCCAAACACTTGTAGTGTAGATCCGTCTACCGGTCAGTTGGGCGAAAGTCCCAAAGAAGCAACTGAAACAACAGGCTTGTGAAGACTCCGGCGAACTTTCAGCCAAGCGAGCTGCCCCGTGTTTTCCGTGACGTTTAGGTAGGTAGTGTTGCTTCATGTCCTCAGATGTCAGTTGACATATTAGGGACAAGCTGTGACCAATGCCCAAGCATGGTTCAATATAGCTTTATGTCCACGGAAGCCAGAAGGCTCGTTAGGACGGACAGCTCAGGACGGCCACCTCGACTCTCACACAGCTCCTGAACTATGAGACGTTTAGCAAACATTCAACACTTTTGTCCCGTGTTAAACAAAGCTGACCGAGTTCAGAAAGTTCTATAGACAGGTCACGGCAGTAAATAAGCTTTAGGCACAACGGCAGGTACTGACGGCACGTCTAGCAGGCAGAGATGTACCTCACTGTGTTTAACTTACTCACTGCTGGTTCACAAGTCAGTAGGGAGTCAAACAAAGCGGTGGTTTTTCAGTGCTGAGGGGGCCTGAGTCCTGCCTCCACGCCCCACATGGCCGACCGCGGCCTCACTGCCTCCTGAAAATGACCCGCTGCCAAAGAGTCGCGCCCTCCGCGTAGTGCTGTTGTGAATGTGGCCGTGGCCAGTGTGTGGCCAGTGAGCTGTTGTGAATGTGGCCGTGGCCAGTGTGTGGGCAATGAGTGCGTGCGGCGCGGTGCTGCTTCGGAACAAGGATTATTTTGTTGAGCAATACAACGACACAGCCGTACAAAGTCAATGCCAACAGCAAGACGACTGCGCGTCTGGCACTGAAGCGATGCGCTCATTTATAGTACTTACTCATAAGACAAAGCATTGTCGGCAGATGCCGTTAAATTCTATCCGAACAGTCGAAACTACTCCTGTGTAGAATTAACAGTGTCGTGCCAGAACAACATGTAACAGTGTTGCACGTGCCGAAGCAGCAACTAACACCCAGTGTAACTTGTGCCAAAGCGAGACTGAACTAACGGTGTTGTGCCCTTCACTGTCCCTAGGTCATAGGCTCATTCGGACATCCCGAGGCAAGCAAAAGCCGGACCTTGAGAATCAGACTGAATGAGAATGAACTGTTTGCCGTTGGCACTGACAATCACGTGCATGTTTTGTTTACAGTTGTCCTACACCTTGATATCGCAGACAGTAAGCATACACACACAGGCTTTAGATTCCCCTAACCCCCCCCCCCCCCCCCCCCCAAAAAAAAATATATATAAAAAAATCACACACGAAAGCGACTGGGGATGGCACAAGTAAACACAGCCCCCGCCTATCCCGCTGTCTTTGACATTTTCGCTGCCTTAGACCAGTGCCACTCGTTCCCCAGTCGACTGATCGGTTTTATATAGCGCGCAGTGATTCCCAACAAACTCGCTGCGCTCTAGTCGCATAGGGTGCCCCCCTCCCCCTCTCCCCACGTTCCATCCCCTCATCAACGCCCCCCCCCCCCTCCCAACCACCCATCCGCAATCCAGCCCCCATCCCAGTACTAGAATTTCCACCCGTTGCACCTGAGAGCGGTATAGCGGCTGCCTGCAGCCCCCTCTGACCTTTGGCTGTTCTACACGGCACTGCCGTCAGCTCCCTCTGACCTTTGGCTGTTCTACACGGCACTGCCGTCAGCTCCCTCTGACCTTTGGCTGTTCTACACGGCACTGCCGTCAGCTCCCTCTGACCTTTGGCTGTTCTACACGGCACTGCCGTCAGCTCCCTCTGACCTTTGGCTGTTCTACACGGCACTGCCGTCAGCTCCCTCTGACCTTTGGCTGTTCCACACGGCACTGCCGTCAGCTCCCTGGCGCTGCGTCCAGCTCGCCCAGTTCTTGTCAGGGCACTACTGAATGGCGGGGTGGCTGAGGGCGGGTGTCGGTACGCTCACTACTGAATGGCGGGGTGGCTGAGGGCGGGTGTCGGTACGCTCACTACTGAATGACGGGGTGGCTGAGGGCGGGTGTCGGTAAGCGTGATGGTTGGGTCAACAACACGTGCCATCACCCAACCGTCCTCTCACGCAAAACAGCTGCTGGGGTCAGCTTTCCATGTTAAGGGGTTGTGTGTGTGTTTGTGTGTGTGTGTGTGTGTGTGTGTGTGTGTGTGTGTGTGTGTGTGTGTGTGTGTGTGTGTGGTGTCCGTTTGCGTCTTCTGAGTGCATGTGTGCACTGTTGTTATGTTTGCAAAAACAACAACAAAAAACGATGAAGCGAATGTGACGAGATGACTCGTTTACACAATGTTGACTAAGGTTTAAAAAAAAGGATTGGAGGACCGTAATAAATGCTGGTGTCATTGTGATTTTACTGAAGACCATATTTCTTACTGAAGAAAACCACCACGTGTATTATCATTATAAAATATTCGACATCCCTACCTCCCCATCCCGGTATACACACTCACGAACCCCAGATAACGCCTTCCCACCGGTTCAGCCAAACACCACAGCAACCCAACCAAGTGAATTCGTCATCAAGTTATTGACCTTTGAGGGCTGAGTGTAATTCCGGAAGATAAATAAACAGGCCTAAACAGACAGGCAGACGTTTACAGAAGACAGCCGCGAACGCCGCATATCACCTCGTCCCCTCTGCTCCATTAAAAAAATAAAACGAAGAGAAGAACAACAAAAATAAACATCACGTGGGTTTCCCACACTAGCAGTGCGGAAGGGAACAGAGGTGGATTCCCCTGTTTCCGCATGTCCCCGTGTCTCGGTGTGTCCCTGTCTGTGTGCCCCTGTGTCCCCGTGTCTCTCTGTGTGCCTACGTCTCTATTATATATATCCCCGTATCTCTGTGTCCCGTGTGTGTGTGTGTGTGTGTGTGTGTGTGTGTGTGTGTGTGTGTGTGTGTGTGTGTGTGTGTGTGTGTGTGTGTGTGTGTGTGTGTGTGCCTGTGTGTGTGTGTGTCCCCGTGACTCTGTGTCCCCGTGTGTCTGTGTGTCCCCGTGTCTCTGTGTGTCCCCGTGTCTCTGTGTGTCCCCGTGTCTCTCCCGTGTCTCTGTGTGTCCCCGTGTCTCTCCCGTGTCTCTGTGTGTCCCTGTGTCTGTGTGTGTCTGTGTGCCTGTGTCTCTGTGTGTCCCCGTGTCTCTGTGTGTCCCCGTGTCTCTGCCGGCTGGTCTCTCTTACTCCAATGACGTCCAGCCAGACGTCACGGTGATGAAGAAAGGGGAGGGGGGTTGATAGGGGGGAGGGGGGAGGGACGCTGACATACAGGCAACCAGCCGGGTGTTTGGTGACGCTAGGTCAGCTGGCCGCCCGCGAAGACAGAAGGGAATAAATAATGTGAGGCAGTAGTATGAAAAAGTTTCTTACCAACAAACTCAGGTGTCCGAGGTCAGGTGTACTACTTCACGAAGCAAAGGACCTTTTCTTTTCCAGGACGTGACAAGCGCGATAGTTACTGATCCTTTGCTGTGTGCAAATTGTCCCTTCGCGTGCCGAGGCCAGCAACCCAACACCATCCGCGTCTTGGTCCTGATGCACAATGCGTGTAGCAGCCGGGTAGTTAGGGCAGTCAGTGGTCCTGATGCACAATGCGTGTAGCAGCCGGGTAGTTAGGGCAGTCAGTGGTCCTGATGCACAATGCTTGTAGCAGCCGGGCAGTTAGGGCAGTCAGTGGTCCTGATGCACAATGCTTGTAGTAGCCGGGCAGTTAGGGCAGTCTGTGGTCCTGATGCACAATGCTTGTAGCAGCCGGGCAGTTAGGGCAGTCAGTGGTCCTGATGCACAATGCTTGTAGCAGCCGGGCAGTTAGGGCAGTCAGTGGTCCTGATGCACAATGCTTGTAGTAGCCGGGCAGTCAGTGGTCCTGATGCACAATGCTTGTAGCAGCCGGGCAGTTAGGGCAGTCAGTGGTCCTGATGCACAATGCTTGTAGTAGCCGGGCAGTTAGGGCAGTCAGTGGTCCTGATGCACAATGCTTGTAGCAGCCGGGCAGTTAGGGCAGTCAGTGGTCCTGATGCACAATGCTTGTAGCAGCCGGGCAGTTAGGGCAGTCAGTGGTCCTGATGCACAATGCTTGTAGTAGCCGGGCAGTTAGGGCAGTCTGTGGTCCTGATGCACAATGCTTGTAGCAGCCGGGCAGTTAGGGCAGTCAGTGGTCCTGTGAATGCAGCACCGGGCAGTTAGGGCAGTCAGTGGTCCTGATGCACAATGCTTGTAGCAGCCGGGCAGTTAGGGCAGTCAGTGGTCCTGATGCACAATGCTTGTAGCAGCCGGGCAGTTAGGGCAGTCAGTGGTCCTGATGCACAATGCTTGTAACAGCCGGGCAGTTAGGGCAGTCAGTGGTCCTGATGCACAATGCTTGTAGCAGCCGGGCAGTTAGGGCAGTCAGTGGCGCGGAACGTCGACACGCCCTCTCGATGGCGCGTGGTGATCACTGACGTGGATGGTGACCGTTACTTGGCCACCCGAGATTTCTCCAAAGTCAAATTCCATGCAGACTCCACGAAAGGTTGAAGAGTCCAGGCGAGATCAAGAGAGGGGAGGGGAGCTGGACTCTCACAAAGAAGCTAGCCCAGAAGGGATCAAGAGCAGGGAGGTGGTACTGGGCTATGGAGAGAGTTGGACTTATCTTGCTTCAGTTGTTTCCCAACGGCGGAGCTACGGACATTGTCTTTGTGACTCTATTCTGCATAGCAGTTGGGACAGCAATTGCGTGGTGCGGTGGTCGCTGCGCAATGCCGGACGGACACTGCATTAACATCCTGTTGTTCTGGCGGCGGTCCACGGCAGCCTCGGTCTTCCGGGTTGGCGCCTGTTTCGAGGTTTCACTATTCTGTCACCCTTTCCCCACTCGTCCCTGTCCCTAATAGGTCTTCTCGCCTCCGTGGACGTTAAGCAGCAAAAACACTCACGAAAAGTCGTTGGCATGAGCCTATAAACCGAGTTCACCGTGTGTTGTCCCAACTCGTTCACGTACCGTGTGTCGGTGCATTGGCACTACGAGGTTCGGCCTTTGCTGACTGAGCGGAGAGGTGTAGCACCGAGTTGTTTCACGCTTTCTGGCTGGACTGTTCTGTTCCGGATGTGTCGCTCGTAATACCGGAAGTCTCGTTGGACACACTGTTCAAGGTCATTCTTTAGTCGATGGCATGGGTAAGAAAACGTGTGAATACGCATGCAGAATAATGCCGTACGCCCGTCAAGGATCGTATAGTCCTGTCAGAGTTGGGAGGATTATGGAAACAGCAAACTAACCCAGCATACGTTCAAAGTGACAGGAACCACACGTTAAACTGAACAGCGCATGGAGGAAGAAGAAACCCGTGCAAGAAGAGACTGTCGTTCAGAACGTGTTCCTGTCCCTGCCACTCCACCCCGAGTGACACGTGCTAGGCGGCTTTTTTGTGTCAGTTAACAATTTGTTTAAAAAGGCTATGGGGAGAATGTGTGTGTGTGGTGGGGGGGGGGGGGGGGGGGGTATCTTAGGACCTTTTGACTATTTAAAAAATGTGTGTGTTTGTGTTGTGTGTGTGTGTGTGTGTGTGTGTGTGGCTGCTTCGGTGTGTGTGTGTTTGGGTACGGGGTGGGGTGGGGTGGGGTGGGGTGGAGATAGAGTGGGGCTCTGTGGATGTGTGTTCGTATGCGTGTGTGTGGATCTGGGTGTGGATGTGAAGGGATAGCATAAGAATAGTGATACTTGTGCCTATTACATTTCAATCAAATTAATTTGTAATATTGTTTATTTTACAGTGCATTTCCATGAGTAATATATATATTCTGTTTTGTAATGCTTGTGGTATTAACTGTTTATTTTACAGTGCATTTCCATATGTAATATATTCTGTTTTGTAATGCTTGTGGTATTAACTGTTTATTTTACAGTGCATTTCCATAAGTAATATATTCTGTTTTGTAATGCTTGTGGTATTAACTGTTTATTTTACAGTGCATTTCCGTATGTAATATATTCTGTTTTGTAATGCTTGTGGTATTAACTGTTTATTTTACAGTGCATTTCCATATGTAATATATTCTGTTTTGTAATGCTTGTGGTATTAACCTTGTTACGTACTGGTAAACAGTGAATGGTTTACCCCTGTAGATGCGGACACGGAAATTAAAGTCTCCGCTGTTTTTGAGAACATGTTTGCTTCTCCTGCTGCCAGCAATGGTTCATGTGTCGTTTCTACGTCGCCGGTCCTTTCAGCTTCATTTGTTTCCAAGCACTCTCCACTCTGGCTGGCTTGCATCAGTTGTGGCTATAGCACAGGTTCCCGTGGGGGGCCCCAAGTGGAGGCCGGGGATGTCTTGTATCGGCCCTCTGTCTGGAATCTCAGGGCTGTCATTTGATTCCCTTTCCTATCTCCTCTCTTGTTTTTTCTGCCTAGTCCTCTTGCTCTTTCTGTCTTGTCATTTTCTGTTAATGGTCCTTTTTCCTGACTTGTCCCCCAGAAAATTCCTAAATACTTTTCGTAAGAGTTACCCATTTTCGTATGGCTCTTGTTGAGCAGCTAGATGATAGTTGGTGGGTGGTCATTTGTGTGTGTGTGTGTGTGTGTGTGTGTGTGTGTGTGTGGTAGAGAGAGAGAGAGAGAGAGAGAGAGAGAGAGAGAGAGAGAGAGAGAGAGAGTGTGTGTGTGTGTGTGTGTGTGGTTGTGTGTGTGTGTGTGTGTGTGTGTGTGTGTGTGTGTGTGTGTGTGTGTGTGTGTGCCATCTGTCCTTGCTAATACATATAAAGCTAATGTAATGAAATTGACAGGTACTGCAATGAAACTCACTACCATAACGATAATGATGCTGTTAAGTCAGAGCCAAAGACACGAAGAAAGAAATATTTTATGACGATGACGATGAGAAAGAAGAAGATCTTTATGGTAGTCAGTGTCATTGCTGTAGTTTTATCTGCAGAGGCAGGAAGACTAGCAAGGACAGATGGCAAAAACAGACAATCACCTAAAGTTTTAATCCTTAGGTAATATGAAGTTCTCAGTTCGTAGCTGTTGTCGTGGTAGCTGTTGTCGTTGTTGCTGTTGACATTGTTGATGTTGTCGTTGTTGCTGTTGTCGTTACATGTTGTCGTTGTAGCTGTTGTCGATGTTGCTGTTGTCGTTGTAGCTGTTGTCGTTGTTGCTGTTGTCGTTGTAGCTGTTTCGTTGTTGCTGTTGTCTTTGTTGATGTCGTTGTTGCTGTTGTCGAGCGTTGTTGATGTCGTTGTTGTTGTTGTCATTGTTGATGTCGTTGTTGTTGTTGTCATTGTTGATGTCGTTGCTGCTGTTGTCGTTGATGTTGCAGCGACTCTGCTCCTCAGTCTGCTGCTGCTGCTACCTCTCCTTTTTCCTTCTTCACGATAAACAGTGTCATGTGCTGCGTTGCCTGACGCCAGAGTACGAGAGTTCCAGAGAGAAGATGGGGGTAGGTGGGGATGGCTGTGGGGGATGGGGGGTGGGCGGGGCGCCTTTCAGATATTAACCCGCATTCATAATCCGGCCGACAGCTTGAGGTCGAGCCCCCCCCCCCCCCCCCCCCCCACCCCCCTCCCGTGCCGGGTGCTTCACGTCATGTCAGTTATTGCTTGTCCTCCACGTCTGACGCCTGCTGGAAGATAAGCAGTCGGTTGGCGGGGAGTGTCGGCCCTTGGCCCGCCGTCACGGCAGCAAAAGGCTGGTGGGGTGCATCTGGCTCGCTACTGGAACAGCAGCAAGACGTTATATTATAGTGACGGGGGAGATTGTAACAATCGGTAAAAGGTCAGTGGGGCAGTGGGGGAGTGTGTATAGTCCGTTGTAATGATCAGTGAAAGAACAGTGGGGGAGTGTGTATAGTCCGTTGTAATGATCAGTGAAAGAACAGTGGGGGAGTGTGTATAGTCCGTTGTAATGATCAGTGAAAGAACAGTGGGGGAGTGTGTATAGTCCGTTGTAATGATCAGTGAAAGAACAGTGGGGAGTGTGTATAGTCCGTTGTAATGATCAGTGAAAGAACAGTGGGGAGTGTGTATAGTCCGTTGTAATGATCAGTGAAAGAACAGTGGGGGAGTGTGTATAGTCCGTTGTAATGATCAGTGAAAGAACAGTGGGGGAAGTGTGTATAGTCCGTTGTAATGATCAGTGAAAGAACAGTGGGGGAGTGTGTATAGTCCGTTGTAATGATCAGTGAAAGAACAATGGGGAAGTGTGTATAGTCCGTTGTAATGATCAGTGAAAGAACAGTGGGGCAGTGTGTATAGTCCGCTGTAATGGTAAGTGAAAGGTCTTTGGGGCAGTGTGTAGAGTCCGTTGTAACGATAAGTGAAAGGTCAGTGGGGGAGTGAGCATAGTCCGTTGAAATGATAAGTAAAACGTCAGTGGGGGAGTGTGCTACCATTTTCGGTTTACGACAGTCATGGTAGTGAACGATTAAAATGCTTTTGTCGTTAGAAAATACCGACACCTCACCCCACGCTGTGGGAAGGGCCGCCTGAGCAGAAACTGACGCTGAGGCTTTGGAAACTGCAGTTATCTGGCACTGTGTCACGGCCTTTGAGTTGTGTTCCTGCTTGTCACCAGAATCAAGCAACAATGTTTAGCGGTGACCCCCCTCCCCAAAACAACAACAACAACAACAACAAACAAATAAACAAGCAAACCAAAACAACAACAAAAGAAACAACAACAGCAACAACAACAAAAGCAAAAGAATAACAACAAAACAACAACAATAACAACAACAACAACAACAGAAACAAACAACAGCAGCCAAATCAAACAACAAAAACTTAAATACCACACACACACACGCACGCACAGACACAGACACAGACACAGACACAACGAAGACACACACAAACACACACACACACACACGCGCACAACCACACACACACACACACACACACACACACGCGCACACACGCACGCACGCACGCACGCACGCACGCACAGAGGGAGAGAGAGAGAGAGGAGACGGTGTTTACACGGTGATGACTAGCTAAGTGACGGTTCTCATTTTGCCGACTGTTGCAGACAAGTTGCAGGACCTGTTGGACGCCGTGTACCGCGAGCGGTGGCGCGAGTTTCCAGAGTACGCCACCTACAGCGGCTTCTACCGTTATGACGACGCTCTGGAATCCTTCACCATGGCCGCCTTTGACCGCAGAAAGGTCGGCACGCTCTGAATGACGTCACACTGAACTCTCTGTACCCACTACTTGTCTGTGAACAGTTATCTGTGTTCATCCATTCCGTCCACCTAACCACCCATTCATTCATCTAGTCAGTCATATGTTCACCTAGCCGTTCATCTGTGTTTCATATATGGAAGTTTCCGGCTTATGCTCCATGTATACATTTTCACTTACTCGTACATGCTTATGATGCCCTGTAATTTTATATTTACTCTTCAGTAGCTTAGCACCAATCTAAACACCAATCCTTGTAAAATAAAGTTCTTGAGTTTGAGTTTGAGCTTCATCCACTAGCTATTCATATACTCACCTCAGAGGATAGCTCAGTGGTTAGAGCGCCGGACTCGTGATTGAAAGGTCGCGGGTTCGAATCCATGCAGGAGCGGTGGGAGAATTTTATTCTCCACGGTCAACTATCTGTGCTGACCTTATTTCGGTATCAGGTCCACCCCCGTGTTACCGCAGTAGCACGTAAAAGATCCCCGTCATTCTGCTAGAAGTGCAGGTGGCAGGTTACAGCTAAACACGCATACACCTTACGTATGTGGCTTTGCATGAATTGACATGGTGCATGGTTGTATGGTGTACACAGAACGCGCCGAGACGGCAGCAGTTTCATGTGGCACCAGCCATGCCAACGCTGTAAGTGCACCACTTCGGTGGATTTTTTTTTTAAACGCGCTATAAAAAGCTACTCACTCATGTAGAATCACATGCGAGCGCAGTGAGTCTGCTCGAGAGCGAAGAATAGCGCTATATAAAAGCATTTATCATCATCATCATCACCTGACCATTCATCTAACCACCTGACCATCCATTCACCAAGACATTTATAAATTCACCTAACCATTCATCATACTCTAACCATTTATCCTTTCACCAAGGCATTTATACATTCACCCGAGCATTCATGCATTGACCAAGGCATTCATCCATTCACCTGACCGTTCATCCATCCATCCATCAGTCAGCCACCAAATAAACTAATGAAGCAGGCTAATAACTGTCCTAACAAATATCGGATAAAGCGCATAGCTGCAACATCTGATTTTCGTTTGAATCGGTCGGCCAACCATAGAGTACGGCCCCAAAGAAAAGGCAGACCGTTAATGAAGCAGAAGAAGCCGTTGCCCTGTCAGTACCCAGCAGCCCGGCCGCTCATCCCCCCCCCCCCCCCCCCCCAACCTACCCCCAATTCCCAGCCCGTGTAACAAGGCCAGTACTGGGGCTGCTTGATAGATTGCTTCGGGACAAACCGCGGCACTGAAATCAATCACAGCAGATGCAGCAAACCTCCAATTTACGATCATCTAATTAAGCGCCTCTCTGGCCCCCACACCACCCACCTTCTGTCCGCCACGCAGCCTTCATCGTTCACACAAACACACCGTTCCACGCGGAGACGGTTCGGCTCAGGTCCCGTGCCTATGCATCTCGTCACGAGCCGAATATTGCACCCGTGTATTGTTTACACCAAGACCTGTCAAAGCACACTTGACCCTCAGGGGAACCGAGAGAAAACAGGCCGGTCAGCCTGGCTGTGTGATTGCTCGTGCAGATGCCGGCGTTCTGTGTGTAGGCTGTAGGCTATCCGAGAAGATCGCGATGATGAAGATGGTTTTATATGTTGTTTTGACCTTCACTTGCTCCGTTCTTCAGCTTGGGTTGTTGGTGGGGGAAAGAAGTGGGCATAGCAGGGTACGCTAGGGCATGAGATATGGGGTGAGATATGGGCAGGTGGGGGGGGGGGGTGAGATATAGGGGTGAGATATGGGGTGAGATATGGCAGGGTGGGAGTGGGGGGGGGGTGAGATATAGGCAGGGGGTGAGATATGGGTGAGATATGGGCATGGGGGTGGTGGTGGTGATGGTGAGATATGGGGTGAGATATGGGCGGGGGGGGGAGTGGGCTGGTGTGTGGTGTGTGTGGGGGGGGGGGGGGGGGGATGAGGAGGGCGGGTGAGATACGGGGCGAGATATGGGCAGGGGGTGAGATATGGGCAGGGGGTGAGATATGGGGTTATATATGTCCACACAATCACATCTTTGGAAATGGAAAACGGAAAGCGTTTTGCAACTAAATGTGTTGTTATTATTATAGTAATTATTATGGGTTTTGTAGTTGACTTCCTCTGGATGACCGACGGAAGGTTGATGTGGAACTAACCCACTGTGTCCGTGTCCTCATTCAAAACTTCAGTGTGGGATGTTGAGGGCTCGGCCTCTCCAGGAAGGCGCGGGGCGCATATGGGCTGTCCTGAGCTCACGAAGTGTGTTTTTGGCGGCTTGTGTACAACGCCGGCTCTGGTGTCAGACGTGTTGCGGCAGCTGTTGGCCACGCGATGCTTAGCTCAGTGACTGCACGGCCAAAGGCAGTCACGTAACATATCCATGCTGGTAACAAACATTCTGTTCGATTCTGTACAGTATAAGCTGAATTGAACAGAATGATTGTCTGGTATCAGCATGGATTACACTCCCTGCCTTTGGCCGTGCAGGCACCGAGCTAAGCATCGTCTGGCCAACAGCTGCGGTAACGGGTCTGACAACACAGCCGGCGTTGTACACAAGCCGCCGGAAAGACAGTTGAATAAAGAGCAGGAAGGAGACTGGCTTTTAGCGCCCAGTCAGCCATGACGGTTATTCCAGGGCGAATATTAAAAAGGAATTAGTAATCGACATTTGTGATACCGTAAGGAGGACAAAGTCACAGATCTCAATTAGTAATCAACATCTGTGGTGCTATAAGGAGGACAAAGTCACATATTTCATATTAGCGCAGATCTGGACTTTTTTCCCCCTTCTAATTTTTTCCCACTCTCACGCACGCAGTGGTAGGCAAAGTGCAACGAAAACAGACGGCCCGTGCACGAAGGGAAAGGAGGACGATAACATTTACATTGACTGGAGCCGATGGCATGAAATGGGTTTCTGTGTGCCGGAAAATTACCGCAATACTGCTGTGCCGCCTTGCGCAGCAAGAGGGCCAAAGGGCAGGCAGGCAGGTAGGCAGGCAGGCAGGCAGGTAGGCAGGCAGGCAGGCAGGTAGGTAGGCAGGCAGGCAGGCAACAATTAGCCAGGCTATCGGAGACACATCACAGTGATCTGCTCCTGCACGCGGTTAGCACGCGCCGTCAGGAACATGCATACACTCGCCACGGCGCAGATGATAAACGGAAGCTGATCTAATATTGAAAGTTTACGATAGCATCCCTCTGTTCGTACGCCCCCACCCCGCCACCCTCACCCCACCCCCACCCGCACCCCGCTCCGAGCTCTTGCATAAATACACCGCAATAATACACCTCGGCGCCGAACAAGTAAACCTGGGTTAAATGAGGGAGTGATCGTCTACTTCAGTGATCATAATGTGCAAAAACAACAACCCTGAACAGAAAGAAAAATAGCAGCTGAAAGGAGTAGATAGATAGGTAATTGCTTTTTAACGCACTGTCAACCATGACAGTTATATCAGGGCGAAAGGGAGCAGCGTGGGGGAGGGACGGGGGTGAAGGGAGGGGTGAAGGAGGGTGAGGGGGTGAGGGTGAGGGTGAAGGGGGAGGGGTGAGGGGGTGAAGGGGTTGAGGGGTGAGGGGTGGGTTGAAGGGGGTGAAGGGGTGGAGGGGGTGAAGGTGAGGGGGTGAAGGGGGTGAAGGGGTGGAGGGGGTGAAGGTGGAGGGGGTGAAGTGGGGAGGGGGTGAAGGGGGTGAGGGGGTGAAGGGGGTGAGGGGGGGGTGAAGGGGGTTGAGGGGGTGAAGGGGGTGAAGGCAGGTGAAGGGGGTGAAGGGGTGAAGGGGGTGAAGGGGTTGAGGGGGTGAAGGGGTGAAGAGGGTGAGGGGGGTGAAGGGGTTGAAGGGGGTAAGGGGGGTGAAGGGGGTGAGGGGGGTGAAGGGGGTGAGGGGGGGTGAGGGGTGAAGGGGGTGAGAGGGTGAAGGGGGTGAGGGGTGAAGGGGGCGAGGGGGTGAAGGGGATGAGGGGGGTGAAGGGGGTCTGAAGAACGTGGCTTTGAATATTGATCAAATAAAAACTGATCAGTACAATTTGTAAAGTTAGATTTAACCTCTGTGTGTGTACGTGTGTGCGTGCGTGCGTGTGTGCATGCGTGTGTGTGTGTGTGTGGTGTGTGTGTGTGTGTGCAGGAGATGGTGGAACGGTGGGCAGAGAGGGCGGCTGGCATCAGGGCGGAGCGACTGGCAGACAAAGACAAGCGAGAGCTGCGCATCCTCAAGTCCTACCTGCAGACGTTCCTCAATGGATATAAATGGAGAGAGTCAGTGCTCTGAAGCCTTGCCCACGTTCATGGGTTGACTGCTTGACTGACCGGTTGACTGATTAGTTTGACTGGTTGACTGGCCGGTTGACTAACCAGTTTGATTGGCTGGCTGACTGGTTGACCTGTTTTACTGATTGGTTCACTGACTGGTTTGACTGACTGATTGACTGGGTGATTTGAGTGATGTCCTTACGGTAGAATAGGTTTCTTCTTCTTCTTGTTTCTTGCTATTATTGATCACTGTTTGTATAGCGCTATCGTCCACCCCGAACAGACTCGCTGCGCTGCACACTGTTGTTTTCTTGTTTACTTCTTTTTGAGGCATGCTGAGTTATATTGGTGTTTCCGCAATCCACCGGATCTGACGTGGATGACTACAGGATGTTAAAGTGCAAATCCAATCTTTTTCATGGGTGTACACAAGGGGGAATCTTGGCTGATAGTCTCATCCGAAGGACTATTGTAGAGTCTGCACACACTTCTGACTGTGGAGAACTCAGGTGTTAAAGTGCAAACCCAAACTTTTCATGTGTGTGACAAGGGGGAATCCTTGGCTGATAGTCTCATCCGAAGGACTATGGGTTGCAACCAGTTTGATTGGGAACTACTGGTTTGGAACCTCTTTTTCATGTGGTACACTAGGGGTTTGGCTGATATTCATCCGGGATTGGCAACTTCTGAGGGGAGAACTACAGGAGAAAGGCAAATCCATCTTTTTCTTGTTTTTTGGGCTTTTATTGACCCAAGGTTTGTATAGCGCACGCCCACTTCTAAACAAAACTCGGATGTTGTGAAACACCAATTTTTTCTTGTTTACTTCTTTTTGAGGCTTTTGGCTAAAGTTATATTGGACTTTGTAATCCACCATTCTGACGTGGAAAACTACAGGATGTTAAAGTGCAAATCCAATCTTTTTCATGTGTGTACACAAGGGGGAATCTTGGCTGATAGTCTCATCCGAAGGACTATTGTAGAGTCTGCACACACTTCTGACTGTGGAGAACTACAGGATGTTAAAGTGCAAATCCAATCTTTTTCATGTGTGTACACAAGGGGGAATCTTGGCTGATAGTCTCATCCGAAGGACTATTGTAGAGTCTGCACACACTTCTGACTGTGGAGAACTACAGGATGTTAAAGTGCAAATCCAATCTTTTTCATGTGTGTGCACAAGGGGGAATCTTGGCTGATAGTCTCATCCGAAGGACTATTGTAGAGTCTGCACACACTTCTGACTGTGGAGAAATGTCGGGGCCGGCCAAAGCCTGATAGCACGTAACGGTGCCTCATCCTTGTGGTGACCTGCCTGATAGCACGTAACGGTGCCTCATCCTTGTGGTGACCTGCCTGATAGCACGTAACGGTGCCTCATCCTTGTGGTGACCTGCCTGATAGCACGTAACGGTGCCTCATCCTTGTGGTGACCTGCCTGATAGCACGTAACGGTGCCTCATCCTTGTGGTGACCTGCACGCTGACCGTGCTGGACCTGGCGTGCCAGAGTCAGTGCTTTCCTTAGGCTTTCGTTCTGCACCACTGACCCTCCTCTTGCTGCATACCTGCTGATTCTGGTTTGTTGAACTGCAGGTGACTTGTTTGTCACGAGTTGTTTGTAGCGCTCCGTGAGCTTAACTCGGATAGAGACGGGCGCTTTAGGAGAATGTCCATTATTATTATTGGTTGATTGCTTGGATGATAGGACGATTTGTTGATTGATCGATCGTTTGTCTAATCGACTGATGGACTGACTGAGTGATTGTTGCTGTGTTTGCGTAGTTGGGTGACCGAGGAGAAAGAACGGGAAAGTGTCTGACAGCTCACTGTGCGTGGTGCTGATGTACTTACAGGGCAACCGATACATGCTCTCTCTGTGTCTGTCCGTCTGTCTGTCTGTCTGTCTCTGTCTGTCTGTCTGTCTCTCTCCCTCGCTGGAAGTCCCAGATGTCTCCTGACCATTCAAAATGACATGATAACTTAAGACAGGTTATTAACATACAGAAAAAGACATTGTGTTATGACAGTTGTCAGTGTGTCATGTGGAGTTAGGCCAGGTTTGCTTTAGGATTTTTTTTTAGGTGGAGCGAACAGATGGGGCCATGTCGTGTTGTCATAGACCGAGAGAGCCATTGTCGGAGCTGTTCCCACGTGACCAAGTTGATATCCTCCACGCGGCACTGATGGCATCGCCTTGTTGGGAAGGAACACAGTGCGGTGCCATTTTGGTTGCTCGACAATTTCCTTCTCCCGTTTCTCCAAGGGGAGGCAGACAAATCGATGGAGTGGTGGAATATGATTTTGCTGGAATATTGATGATGCTAATTATCGCCATTTATCTTGTCCAAACAAATGGCCGAGGAATGGGGAGGACGCTTGTCATGCTTGCTGCAGTATGAAGATCAGTGGCGGTTTTCTGTTATGTCTCCACGGCAAACACAAGTTGATCAGTGGCGGTTTTCTGTTATGTCTCCACGGCAAACACAAGTTGATCAGTGGCGGTTTTCTGTTATGTCTCCACGGCAAACACAAGTTGATCAGTGGCGGTTTTCTGTTATGTCTCCACGGCAAACACAAGTTGATCAGTGGCGGTTTTCTGTTATGTCTCCACGGCAAACACAAGTTGATCAGTGGCGGTTTTCTGTTATGTCTCCACGGCAAACACAAGTTGATCAGTGGCGGTTTTCTGTTATGTCTCCACGGCAAACACAAGTTGATCAGTGGCGGTTTTCTGTTATGTCTCCACGGCAAACACAAGTTGATCAGTGGCGGTTTTCTGTTATGTCTCCACGGCAAACACAAGTTGATCAGTGGCGGTTTTCTGTTATGTCTCCACGGCAAACACAAGTTGATCAGTGGCGGTTTTCTGTTATGTTTCCACGGCAAACACAAGTTGATCAGTGGCGGTTTTCTGTTATGTATCCACGGCAAACACAAGTTGATCAGTGGCGGCTTTCTGTTATGTATCCACGGCAAACACAAGTTGATCAGTGGCGGCTTTCTGTTACTGATGTATCCACGGCAGACACAAGTCTTTACATCTATCACCCTGACCAGATTTCAGTCACAATTTTGACGTTCCGTGACCTGATATATCGAAGAAGTGCGTTTCTAAAAGAAGCAACTGCTTAGTGCCCGTGTTCTTCAAGCTTACAGTACTGTTGCCGTAGGTCTTTCGTCATCTTTCGGCGTCTCCCCTGATATAACCGTAATGGTTGACTGGGCGTAAAACACCAAATTTCTTGCTTACTTACTTTCTTCGTCACAACAACAGTGCTGCTGTCAGGTCTTTCGCCTAGTGCGTTTGAGTACAGCGTTTGAAAGCGATTTGTAATAAACACACACACACACACACACACACACACACACACACACACACACACACACACACACACACACAAACAAACAAAACAAAACACCAACCAACCAACCAACCAACCAAACAAGCAAACAATCCAAAAACAAAGAAACCAACAAAACCCCGGTAAATTACTGTTTCAGAACGTTAAAAAAAAAATGTATATTGACTTCTTCTTCAAGACGAAATCTTGCATCGACGTGTGTGTCTTTCTCCATTGTTCCCTTTCTCTTTCTTCCTTGCGTTCTTTTGATGGTGGCTCTCGGCATGATGACTATTGTGTGAAACAGATGTTGACTGGGTTTCGTCTAGCGGCGACCATAGCCCAGACCTCGGTGTGTAAGACACAGACTGACTGGGTGACTGAAGGAACGAGTCGGTCAGTCAATGACCCAGTAGTCAGACTGCGTGTCTAACGCTCTCGATTATGTTTGCAATGATTGAACTGGGAGCGTCCGTGAAAGCCGATAGTGCCATGGGTATCGCTTCAACAGTGTGCGAAAGACCAGACGGCCGCAGTGTGTTGTGACGATAGCAGTGTGGTGTGACGACGAAAGACCTGACGACAGCAGTGTGGTGTGACGACAACAGTGTGTTATGACGACGGAAGTCCTGACGACAGCAGTGTGTTGTCACAACAAAAGTCCTGACGGCAGTAGTGTGTTGTGACGACCGCAGTGTGTTGTAACAACGAAAGTCCTGACGGCAGTAGTGTGTTGTGACGACAGCAATGTGTTGTAACAACGAAAGTCCTGACGGCTGTAGTGTGTTGTGACGACAGCAATGTGTTGTAACAACGAAAGTCCTGACGGCAGTAGTGTGTTGTGACAACAGCAGTGTGTTGTAACAACGAAAGTCCTGACGGCAGTAATGTGTTGTGACAACGAAAGTCCTGACGGCAGTAGTGTGTTGTGACGACAGCAGTGTGTTGTAAGAACGAAAGTCTTGACGGCAGTAATGTGTTGTGACAACGAAAGTCCTGACGGCAGTAGTGTGTTGTGACGACAGCAGTGTGTTGTAACAACGAAAGTCCTGACGGCAGTAATGTGTTGTGACAACAAAAGTCCTGACGGCAGTAGTGTGTTGTGACAACGAATGAGGTGACGACAGCAATGCGTTGTGACGACGAAAGACCTAACGGCGACAGCACTGTGAACTTGAAGAGCACGTGCATCAAGCAGCGGCTTATTTGTTTAAATGACTGTTGATAATGAAAAACCAAAGCAAACAGAATGTTTTTATGCAGCGCAGTCTTAATGATCTTTTGCAAGACAAAACCTCCATGCACTAGCACACACTATTGACGCAGATGTACACATAGATATACACATAATCCGTTGGCAGAAATGGCCTCCCTCGGTTTCCTCAAACATTCCTTCTCGATTGCAGCTACGGAACTCTGAACTCGGTGAACTTCCTGGAGGGCTTGGCCAGAGGGCCCCAGTGGCCCCTGTACTCGAACCGCAACAACAAGGAGGCCCTGCAGAACTACCTGAAAAGAATGGCTGCCGTGCCGGCTCAGGTAGGCTGACCCCGCCCCCCCCCCCACCCGCCATCCCAGCCAAGCCTGCCGCTCTACACACAGTTCCAGCAACACCACCACCACCACCACCACCAACAACAACAACCACAATCACAACAACAACACATGTAACAACGTGCATAATTGTGTTCGGTGTTGATGACGATCGAGTAGATGACCGAGTTTTGTGTTTGTTGTTCGATTTCGTTGTTGTTGTTGGCCATGCTGATTATGAGATTTGTGGTTGACTTCGCATTTTATGACTGGGCGTTAGAAAAGCATGCAGCGTCTATACTGGTCGTTAGAAAAGCATGCAGCTTCTACCTCGGCTTGAAATCGTTATAAAACATTGTACTGACGTTTTCTTCCTATTCTTCCCCTTTCTTATTCTTTGCCTTCTTAGCGAAGGAGAAGCACTGTTGGCACAAGACACTTTATGACCCACGCCCCCCCCCCCCCCACCCCCGGCCGTCCCCCCCCTCCTCCCCCCCCCTCACCCCATCTCCCTGCCCCGCACATGGCTGTCTCGGCCTCGCTTTCAACGAGGCCCACAACACAGATTTACACCTAATGACCCCCCCCCCCCTACCCCCCATTGCCCTCCATACCAGTAGGTGTGTGGGCAGGGGGGAGGGGGGGGGGGGGGGGGTTGAAGGAGCAGCAGTGGCGATAGGACGTCAGAGAACTTGCCGGCCTTCACGGGAGCCATTACCGTGTCAAAGACACTTACCGCTGAAATACCACACACAGGGGCACAGGGAACGCCGCGAAACCTTCACTCAAAACACTCACTGCACACAAACAGATAATTCCACTCTGTTATAATCATATGCACACCTGCTGCTTGCTGCATACACCAAGCGGAGTCGAATTTAAAAATAGAAACTCAGCAGCGTCAAGGAAAATCGAACACACACACAACCACACACACACACACACACACACACACACACAAACACACACACACACAAACAAACAAACACACACACACACACACACACACACACACACACACACACACACACACACAAACAAACAAACAAACAAACAAACAAACAAACAACACACACACACACACACACAAACAAACAAACAAACAATACACATAACCACACACACACACACACACACACACACACACACACACACACAAACAAACAAACAAACAAACAAACAACACACCCACACACACACACACACACACACACACACACACACACACACACACACTCACACGTGTACGCTTCCCCCACCCTCTCCACCCCACCCCGAAACAGCTACACAGCCAGACCCTACATATCATCATCTGTAATTACGTCACTGCGCTATTCGACCACCCGCCATTGTTATTACGGTAATCTCGTGTGATGCCACAGAGGATGCGCGTGAGTGGATAGGTGCAGGCACAGCAAGCACGTGCACAGACCACTGCTGACATTGCACGCTCCTCCGTTTTACAGTCCTCTTCCACATACAGTAACGTGTAGCACGGTGAGTGGCTCAGACCTTTTCACACACAGTCACATGATCAGTGACTCCGACCTTTCCACACACAGTGACGTGTAGCATGATCAGTGACTCAGACATTTCCACACACAGTGACGTGCAACAGCATCACTCAGATTTTCCATACACAATAACGTGTGGCACGATGACTCAGACGTTTCCACATACAGTAACGTGTGGCACGATGACTCAGACATTTCCACATACAGTGACGTGTGGTACGATGACTCAGACATTTCCACACACAGTGATGTGTGGCATGATGACTGAGACATTTCCACATACAGTGATGTGTGGCACGATGACTCAGACATTTCCACATACAGTGACGTGTGGCACGATGACTCCCACATTTCCACACACAGTGATGTGTGGCACGATGACTCAGACATTTCCACAGACAGTGACGTGTGGCACGATGACTCGGACGTTTCCACATACAGTGACGTGTGGCACGATGACTCAGACATTTCCACATACAGTGACGTGTGGCACGATGACTCAGACATTTCCACACACAGTGATGTGTGGCACGATGACTCAGACATTTCCACACACAGTGACGTGTGGCACGATGACTCGGACGTTTCCACATACAGTGACGTGTGGCACGATGACTCAGACATTTCCACATACAGTGACGTGTGGCACGATGACTCAGAAATGTCCACATACAGTGACGTGTGGTACGATGACTCAGAAATGTCCACATACAGTGACGTGTGGCACGATGAGTGACTAAGACATTTCCACATACAGTGATGTGTGGCACGATGAGTGACTCAGACATTTCCACATACAGTGACGTGTGGCACGATGAGTGACTCCGACATTTCCACATACAGTGATGTGTGGCACGATGAGTGACTCAGACATTTCCACATACATTGACGTGTGGCACGATGAGTGAGTGAGACGTTTCCACATATCAGAAACGTGCACAGTACTCAGACATTTCACATACAGTGATGTGGCACGATGAGTGACAGACATTTCCACATAAAGTGACGTGTGGCACGATGAGTGACTCAGACATTTCCACATACATTGACGTGTGGCACGATGAGTGAGTGAGACGTTTCCACATATCAGAAACGTGCATCAGCATCACTCAGACATTTGCACACACAGTGGTATGTGGCACGATGAGAGAACCAGACATTTCCACATAAAGTGACGTGTGGCACGATGAGTGACTCAGACTTTTCACATCGCTGTGACGTGTGGCACGATGAGTGACTCAGACTTTTACACATCGTGGGCGTATGGCACGATGAGTGACTCAGACTTTTACACATCGCTGTGACGTATGGCACGATGAGTGACTCAGACTTTTACACATCGCTGTGACGTATGGCACGATGAGTGACTCAGACTTTACACATCGCTGTGACGTATGGCACGATGAGTGACTCAGACTTGTACACATCGCTGTGACGTATGGCACGATGAGTGACTCAGACTTGTACACATCGCTGTGACGTATGGCACGATGAGTGACTCTGACTCGTACACATAACAGTGACGTGCAGCAGCATCACTCAGGCTTGCGGTTGCTGCATCCGCCCAGACAGGACCTTGGGGGCTGACTGTACAAAATAAAACAAATGGGCGTGAAGCATCACTCAGGCCCCTTTCCCCTTGCCCTTTTCATTCCCGGAACCAGACAGGACCTTGGGCGACGACGACACCCGGAATATGACCACCATGTGGACGTGAAGAACCGCCCCCTTGAAAGTCTGCCCAATGGGAAACCACTTGGGTCCCAGTGAAAACAACTTAAGGGAACGTTCAAAGGTGACGGGCGGGACAACCCTGAATGATGCCCCATTTGTCTGTGTTGATCCCGCTAATGAAAGTAGCCACAGAGTGGACATCCACTTGTAGGCTCACTTCTGTGAATACAACTTAAGGTGTCAGTTTCAAAGAGTGAGTTGCGGTCGGTGGCTTAAACAAAATGGTGCAGTTTTGTCGGTGTCGTTTATCACCATAATTATGCTGTTACTCTAATAATTCGCCCTGGTATAGCCGTGGTGGTTGACTGGGCGTAAAAACTATGCAACTATCTACCGACTTTAATAATCTTAATACCAGTCTGATACCACTACTGTGAAAGACTATAAGTAACGTAAATAAAAGAATGTACTCAATAAAATCAATATACTCACCTAGAGACTGTCAACGCTAACATTTACTTTCGTCCAAATACTTTGTGCAGCACTGTTTGACCCACCCACCGCCCTCCCGTTATGTGTGATGTTAGCCTGTGCCACTGGCCCACCAAAGCGGGGGCTGATTCCCACACGGACACGATTGTTACGACCACACATGCACTCTAGCCCAGATCACGTGGCCCGTGTTGAGCGCACGCCTTGCACGATCAAAGACGGGTGTTGTCAGTTTCTCCAACGGACCGTACAGCGGACAGACCCCGCGTTTCTGCCTCGCACGCACGTGCCACCAAGTTTCCGCTGCACGTGCATCCCTTGTCAGTTTCGTGCCGTCTGTTTGTTTTCAGCCAGTGTTTCCAATCGCGAAGGAAGTCATAGTTTCGGCTTGTGGATAGCGTTCAGTCGGAAGCCGTTAAACTGATAACACAGTCATTATTAGCTACACTGTCCTGATAGCACACTCATTACTAGCTACACTGTCCTGATAGCACACTCATTACTAGCCACATTGTCCTGATAGAACAACCAGTACTAGCTAGCTGCATTGTCCTGAGGTTGGTTTGTGGGCAGGGGTAAAGCTGTGTGGTTGGGAACAAAATGATCTACCTGGAGACCACAACATGACTTCCGGCTGTGTGTGTGTGTGTGTGTGTGTAAATGACGTATTACAGCAATTTAGGGTCTTTTTTAATACGTACCTTTCATGTTACGTGCGTAATTAACGGCTGTTCTGTGAGTCTAAAAAATGCAATGTGTGATTTTGTCTCTTGTGATGTGCTATAGTTTTAGCCACGAATTTGATTTTACTGGTGAGATAATAAAGTAATCCTGAATCTTGATATCCATGGGCACAAATAACATTAGGTCCTACCTCGGTGAACGTGTTTGTTTCTGTTGTACTGCTTTGCAACGGCATTGGGTGAAACATTATTGCGTTTACGGACATGGCGTTTAACACACACATTTGATTCACGATTCAATCCGAACAGAAATAAATACTTCTTTTTTCTCCATGTACTTCACGACAAGCCGGGCCTTTTGACAGTGACAGTGCACATCGTTCCCGACTGCACGATACTGTAATATTTGCTGTGCTTGCAGGTGGATGAACAGATCACACTGATGAAGCGAGCGATGAGGCTGAAGAGGACAAACCACGTGGTATCTGTTGTGAGTACCTCCATCACGATTATATCTACCTCCATCACGATTATAGCTAGCGCTGCAGAGACCGCCCTGCCTTTGATCTTCTTGGTCTGGGAGAAGAATGTTTTTATTGTTGCTTTTTTCTCTCTTCTTTTTTGTTTCATCTCTCTCTCTCTCTCTCTCTCTCTCTCTCTCTCTCTCTCTCTCTCTCTCTCTCTCTCTGGTGTGTGTTGTGTGTGTGTGTGTGTGTGTGTGTGTGTGTGTGTGTGTGTGTGTGTGCGTGTTTCATCTCTCTCTCTCTCTCTCTCTCTCTCTCTCTCTCTCTCTCTCTCTCTCTCTCTCTCTCTCTCTCTCTCTCTCTCTCTGTGGTGTGTGTGTGTGTGTGTGTGTGTGTGTGTGTGTGTGTGTGTGTGGTGTGTGTGTGTGCGTGTTTGTGTGTGTGTGTGTGTGTGCTTGTGTGTGTGTGTGCGTGTGGTTGTTGTTTTTAATATTTGTTTAGGCTGTGGAACGTACGTATGGAGCTAGCTGCTGTCCGTACACACTACTGTTGCATTTCGTGTCCATGTGTGATTGAGTGAGTGAATGAATGAAAATGTCTATATGGCGCAAAAAACAACAACTGGTGTGTTCACAGCGCCAGATATACACAGTGCATTCATGTAGGCTATCACTAGCTTTAACTAAACTAAACTGTACACACACACACACGCACACACGCACGCACGCACGCACGCACGCGCGCACACACACACACACACACACACACACACACACACACACACACACACACACATATAACACTACTATGTATGGTTGTACTTTGCTGTGTGGGGTTGTTGTGGGGGTTGTTGTGCGGCACTTTATTGGTATGAATGTCTTTGTTAGTTTAAGCTAGTTATAGCCTACAGTCACACACACACACACACACACACACACACACACACACACACACACACACACACACACACACACACACACACACACACACACACACACACACACACTACTATGTATGGCTGTACTTTGTTGTGGGGTGATGGTTGTGGAGGTTGTTGTACACTTTATTGGTATGCATGTCTTTGTTAGTTTAAGCATATATACACTGAGCTGAAAACAAACAACAAAAGTATTTCTGGAATTTTATCCCCCCCACCTCCCTCCCCCACCACACACACACACACACACACACACACACACACACACACACCCGCGCGAGCTCACACCACACGCAATCCCATGGGCACCATCATCACAGCGAGCACCCTGCCTAGGTAAAAAAAGGTGCCTTGACAGAAGCCCTGAAAGACTGAGTCCTTCTCCTTGATGATCTCGGCCCTGGGGGCTTCCCTGTGTCCCAGACTGAATGCCACACATTAACTGTTTTTATCGCACAGGCAACGGGCGGGTCATGATAATGATTATAGCGTACACTGACAAAGGGGGCAATACGCACATAGACAAAGGGGGCAATACGTACACTGACAAAGGGGACAAAAGGGGCAATACGCACATTGACAAAGGGGGCAATACGCACATTGACAAAGGGGGCAATACGTACACTGACAAAGGGGGCAATACGCACACTGACAAAGGGGGCAATACGCACACTGACAAAGGGGGCAATACGCACACTGACAAAGGGGGCAATACGCACACTGACAAAGGGGGCAATACGCACACTGACAAAGGGGGCAATACGACACTGACAAAGGGGGCAATACGCACACTGACAAAGGGGGTAATACGCACACTGACAAAGGGGGCAATACGCACACTGACAAAGGGGGCAATACGCACACTGACAAAGGGGACAAAAGGGGCAATACGCACATTGACGAAGGGGGTAATACGTACACTGACAATAGGGGGCAATACGCACATTGACAAAGGGGGCAAGACACACATTGACAAAAGAGGACAAAGGGGGCAATACGGACATTGATAAAGGGGTTAATACGCACACTGACAAAGGAGGCAATACGCACACTGACAAAGGGGGCAATACGCACACTGACAAAGGGGGCATACGCACACTGACAAAGGGGGCAATACGCACACTGACAAAGGGGGCAATACGCACACTGACAAAGGGGGCAATACGCACATTTGGTGAAGGTGGAATACACACATTGAAAAGGGGGCAATACGCACACTGACAAAGGGGGCAATACGCACATTGACAAAGGGGACAATACGCACATTGACAAAGGGGGCAATACGCACACTGACAAAGGGGGCAATACGCACACTGACAAAGGGGACAAAAGGGGCAATACGCACACTGACAAAGGGGGCATACGCACACTGACAAAGGGGGCATACGCACACTGACAAAGGGGCAATACGCACACTGACAAAGGGGGCAATACCACACTGACAAAGGGGGCAATACGTACATTTGGTGAAGGTGGAATACACACATTGACAAAGGGGGCAATACGCACACTGACAAAGGGGGCAATACGCACATTGACAAAGGGGACAATACGCACATTGACAAAGGGGGCAATACGCACACTGACAAAGGGGGCAATACGCACACTGACAAAGGGGACAAAAGGGGCAATACGCACACTGACAAAGGGGGCAATACGCACACTGAAAAGGGGGCAATACGCACATTTACAAAAGGGGCAATACGCACTTGACAAAGGGGCAATACGCACACTGACAAAGGGGGCAATACGCACATTGACAAAGGGGGCAATACTCACACTTACAAAAGGAGCAATACGCACATTGACAAAGGGGACCATACACACATTAACAAAGGGGCAATACGCGCGCTAACAAAGGGGGCAATACGCACACTGACAAAAAGGGGCATTACGCGCGCGCACGCACACACACACACACCACACACACACACACACACACACACACACACACACACACACACATAAAACAACAACAGCCAACGAACCAACAAACAGAACCTCCACCTGTAAACGTGGGGAAATTCCACCTTCATCAAATACACGAAGGAGTTTGGACGCACCAGGCGGCGAAGAGTCAGAAGGTTTGCATATATGAGAGGCCATCTAATGTAAACACGCCCGCCACCACTGGCTCTCAACACTGTGAGCTCTGTGCTAGGCCGACACTGGGCTGTGTGTATCTTGGAGTCGGGCGTAGAGTGCCAGAGATGTACAGCTCCACTGAGCCTCTCGGGGCCTGCCTAGCTCTCAGGCAAAGGTGGGAGGTCAGTGTGGGGGGTTAACCCCTCGCCAGTCAAAGGTGGGAGGTCAGTGTGGGGGGTTAACCCCTCGCCAGTCAAAGGTGGGAGGTCAGTGTGGGGGGTTAGCCCCTCGCCAGTCAAAGGTGGGAGGTCAGTGTGGGGGGTTAACCCCTCGCCAGTCAAAGGTGGGAGGTCAGTGTGGGGGGTTAACCCCTCGCCAGTCAAAGGTGGGAGGTCAGTGTGGGGGGTTAACCCCTCGCCAGTCAAAGGTGGGAGGTCAGTGTGGGGGGTTAACCCCTCGCCAGTCAAAGGTGGGAGGTCAGTGTGTGGGGTTAGCCCCTCGCCAGTCAAAGGTGGGAGGTCAGTGTGGGGGGTTAACCCCTCGCCAGTCAAAGGTGGGAGGTCAGTGTGGGGGGTTAACCCCTCGCCAGTCAAAGGTGGGAGGTCAGTGTGGGGGGTTTAAACCCCTCTCGCCAGGCAAAGGTGGGAGGTCAGTGTGGGGGGTTAACCCCTCGCCAGTCAAAGGTGGGAGGTCAGTGTGGGGGGTTAACCCCTCGCCAGTCAAAGGTGGGAGGTCAGTGTGGGGGGTTAACCCCTCGCCAGTCAAAGGTGGGAGGTCAGTGTGGGGGGTTAACCCCTCGCCAGTCAAAGGTGGGAGGTCAGTGTGGGGGGTTAACCCCTCGCCAGTCAAAGGTGGGAGGTCAGTGTGGGGGGTTAACCCCTCGCCAGTCAAAGGTGGGAGGTCAGTGTGGGGGGTTAACCCCTCGCCAGTCAAAGGTGGGAGGTCAGTGTGGGGGGTTAACCCCTCGCCAGTCAAAGGTGGGAGGTCAGTGTGGGGGGTTAACCTCTCGCCAGGCAAAGGTGGAAGGTCAGTGTGGGGGGTTAACCCCTCGCCAGTCAAAGGTGGGAGGTCAGTGTGGGGGGTTAACCCCTCGCCAGTCAAAGGTGGGAGGTCAGTGTGGGGGGTTAACCTCTCGCCAGGCAAAGGTGGAAGGTCAGTGTGGGGGGTTAACCCCTCTCCAGTCAAAATCAACTTCCTCTTTGGATCGAAATCTCGCCTGACATGTCACCCTTTCCCCCACTGCCTTCTTTCCCTCTTCGGTTCTTAATTCTTTCTTTTCCCCCCCCCCCCCCCCCCCCTCATCCCCGACACAAACAATTTTGTCACGAGCCGAATGTTTAAAATGTTGCCGCAAAGCGGCCTGTTCCGATGGACTGGGAGAAGGAGTACAGCACTTGTGAACAAGAACAGCACAAGCAGGAAAAGAAGACTGAGTTAGGACTTTGACTGACTCACTAACAACCAAAACATTGACAAACTGGCCGCTATGACACGTGACCCGCGTGAACGCCGATTAAGTTGGGACACTGCCGGACAGTCCTGCACTTGCATTGTCCGGTAAGTAAGTAACTTGGTGTTTTACGCCCAGTCAACCAATGCGGTTATAACAGGGCGATAACTATCTGGTAACCTCAGCACATCATTAGCAGAATACATCCGCAGCCAACACTTTCCTGGTGTTCATAAAGTTGTATCACATACAGTATATATACAGCTCAGCACTGGCTGACTGAGTGATTGATTGATATGATACATATACAACGCCTTGTGAAAGGAGTAGGTCTTTCTTCTTCTTTTCTTTTATTTACTCTGTGCTGTTCCAGACCTAAATATAATGCCTCAGCAATCACTGAATTATTTGCCCTCCCTCTCTTTCTCTCTCCACTTCATAAAATTATGACTCTTATCACTTGACAGCGGGCTGCGGTTACTGGACTTGATCGGCCATGTTGGATCAGTTGTCAGGGCCATCAGCAGCTACATGTATGCACGCATTTTCACTCCTTCTCTCGCACATCCACACCTGCATTCCGGACCCCCCCCCCCCTCCCCCACCCCACCTCGTGTTTATACTGACGCTTACATGAGGTGAACCGTTTTGGTCTAGCGGTAAGGCGTTAGGTTGGTATGCAGAGGGATCTCGGTTCGAATCCGCTTCGGCTCTCCTTTCTCTTCACTGAAAAGTTGTGGTCTGTGGACGCTGTCTTGTGACTGTCCCTCACAATTAATGAAACATTGAAATGGCTCTCATCGCTGCCCATCTTAATGCAGGAGTCATTCTGGTGATGACAGTGTAGCGATGGGTATATAATCTCCATCTTCCCCCAACTCTATACCCCCCTCCTTCTCCCCATCCCTAATAAGCCTTATGGTTTTTGTGGACGTTAAGCACCATGTTTACTGACCTTTGTGTGTCGTCACGTGACAGGACCGTGTGCCGGCCATGTTGGATCAGATGCAGGTGGAACAACTCTACTTCCTGCCGTTCCAGTCCGCCCTGGAGGAAACCCGACTGTCCGAACAGACCAAGTAGGCTTCCGGCTTTGTGCATTTACTGCTGGGTCGGTTGGTTGATTGGTTGCTTCCCTAGAACACTGCTGTCGGAGCAGACACACTTCCCTTTGATGGTTCGCTGATTGCTGGGTTGGTTGCGGGCAGGCAGGTTGGTTGGTTGATTATAATAAGTCAGTCCGCCATCAGAGAACACGCTGCTGACGGACTGACTGACATACCAAGCAGCTAGGCGTCCGTTTGTGTACCGGTTGGTTGGTGGGTTGGATCTGGCCACTAGCCCGAAGCAAAAGGACAAATGGCGACGACTGTGGACTGCAGCCAACGCTGCTCTGAGCTCGCTCCGCTTCCCTGATGAAGACCTGGTCACGGCAGGCAGGAGGCCAGAGCAGGGCTCCCACTGAGGATGCCAAGGGAGGATTCCCCATTGAGGAGGCCAGAGCAGGGCTCCCCACGGAGGAGGCCAGAGCAGGGCTCCCCATTGAGGAGACCAGAGTAGGGTTCCCCATTGAGGAGGCCAGAGCAGGGCTCCCACTGAGGATGCCAAGGGAGGATTCCCCATTGAGGAGGCCAGAGCAGGGCTCCCCACTGAGGAGGCCAGAGCAGGGTTCCCCATTGAGGACGCCAGGGTAGGGCTCGCCATTGAGGAGGCCAGGGCTCCCTATTGAGGAGGCCAGAGCAGGGCTCCCCATTGAGGAGGCCAGAGCAGGGTTCCCCATTGAGGAACCCGACGGGCTGCCGGTTCTGGCTCCTGACTCGCCCGGAAGCCGTTTTACCGTCCATCTCGGGTGTCCAGAGAGTATTTCTGAAGCCCTGCAGATTCGGTGACTAGAACCAGTCCGCCCGACCACACGACAGCAGAGCGGGGTTTACTTTGCTGTCTTCCTAGAACACAGGACAGCAGAGAGTTTGATGAGAGCGGCGTTACTTTGCTGTTTTCCTAGAACACATGACCAGCAGAGTGCTTTGCTGGTTTCTTAGAACACATGAGAGCAGCGTGTCTGATAACATAGGGTTGTTTGCTTTGCTGTCTTCCTAGAACACACAACAGCAGAGAGTGTGATTATAGAGGGCTGTTTGCTAAGAACACATAACAGCAGAGAGTGTGATAATAGAGGGTTGTTTGCTTTGCTGTCATCCTAGAACACATAACAGCTGTGTGATAACAGAGGGTTGTTTGCTAAGAACACATAACAGCTGTGTGATAACAGAGGGTTGTTTGCTTTGCTGTCTTCCTAGAACACATAACAGCTGTGTGATAACAGAGGGTTGTTTGCTAAGAACACATAACAGCACAGAGTGTGATAACAGAGGGTTGTTTGCTAAGAACTCATAACACATACAGCTGTGTGATAACAGAGGGTTGTTTGCTGCTTGCTTTTCTTCCTAGAACACATAACAGCTGTGTGATAACAGAGGGTTGTTTGCTTTGCTGTCTTCCTAGAACACATAACAGCTGTGTGATAACAGAGGGTTGTTTGCTTTGCTGTCTTCCTAGAACACATAACAGCTGTGTGATAACAGAGGGTTGTTTGCTTTGCTGTCTTCCTAGAACACATAGCAGCTGTGTGATAACAGAGGGTTGTTTGCTTTGCTGTCTTCCTAGAACACATAGCAGCTGTGTGATAACAGAGGGTTGTTTGCTTTGCTGTCTTCCTAGAACACATAGCAGCTGTGTGATAACAGAGGGTTGTTCGCTTTGCTGTCTTCCTAGAACACACAGCCGCTGTGTGATAACAGAGGGTTGTTCGCTTTGCTGTCTTCCTAGAACACACAGCAGCTGTGTGATAACAGAGGGTTGTTCGCTTTGCTGTCTTCCTAGAACACACAGCCGCTGTGTGATAACAGAGGGTTGTTCGCTTTGCTGTCTTCCTAGAACCACAGCCGCTGTGTGATAACAGAGGGTTGTTCGCTTTGCTGTCTTCCTAGAACACAACAGCCGCTGTGTGATAACAGAGGGTTGTTCGCTTTGCTGTCTTCCTAGAACACACAGCCGCTGTGTGATAACAGAGGGTTGTTCGCTTTGCTGTCTCCTAGAACACACAGCCGCTGTGTGATAACAGAGGGTTGTTCGCTTTGCTGTCTTCCTAGAACACACAGCAGCTGTGTGATAACAGAGGGTTGTTCGCTTTGCTGTCTTCCTAGAACACACAGCCGCTGTGTGATAACAGAGGGTTGTTCGCTTTGCTGTCTTCCTAGAACACACAGCCGCTGTGTGATAACAGAGGGTTGTTCGCTTTGCTGTCTTCCTAGAACACACAGCCGCTGTGTGATAACAGAGGGTTGTTCGCTTTGCTGTCTTCCTAGAACACACAGCCGCTGTGTGATAACAGAGGGTTGTTTGCTTTGCTGTCTTCCTAGAACACACAGCCGCTGTGTGATAACAGAGGGTTGTTCGCTGTGCTGTTTCCTAGAACACAACAGCCGCTGTGTGATAACAGAGGTTGTTCGCTTTGCTGTCTTCCTAGAACACACAGCCGCTGTGTGATAACAGAGGGTTGTTCGCTTTGCTGTCTTCCTAGAACACACACCGCTGTGTGATAACAGAGGGTTGTTCGCTTGCTGTCTTCTAGAACACACAGCCGCTGTGTGATAACAGAGGGTTGTTCGCTTTGCTGTCTTCCTAGAACCACACAGCCCTGTGTGATAACAGAGGGTTGTTCGCTTTGCTGTCCAGAACACACAGCGCTGTGTGATAACAGAGGGTTGTTGCTTTGCTGTCTTCCTAGAACACAGCGCTGTGTGATAACAGAGGTTGTTTCGCTTAGAACACACAGCCGCTGTGTGATAACAGAGGGTTGTTCGCTTTGCTGTCTTCCTAGAACACACAGCCGCTGTGTGATAACAGAGGGTTGTTCGCTTTGCTGTCTCCTAGAACACACACCAGCTGTGTGATAACAGAGGGTTGTTTTGCTTTGCTGTCTTCCTAGAACACACAGCCGCTGTGTGATAACAGAGGGTTGTTCGCTTTGCTGTCTTCCTAGAACACACAGCCGCTGTGTGATAACAGAGGGTTGTTCGCTTTGCTGTCTTCCTAGAACACACAGCCGCTGTGTGATAACAGAGGGTTGTTCGCTTTGCTGTCTTCCTAGAACACACAGCCGCTGTGTGATAACAGAGGGTTGTTTGCTTTGCTGTCTTCCTAGAACACACAGCCGCTGTGTGATAACAGAGGGTTGTTCGCTTTGCTGTCTTCCTAGAACACACAGCCGCTGTGTGATAACAGAGGGTTGTTCGCTTTGCTGTCTTCCTAGAACACACAGCCGCTGTGTGATAACAGAGGGTTGTTCGCTTTGCTGTCTTCCTAGAACACACAGCCGCTGTGTGATAACAGAGGGTTGTTCGCTTTGCTGTCTTCCTAGAACACACAGCCGCTGTGTGATAACAGAGGGTTGTTCGCTTTGCTGTCTTCCTAGAACACACAGCCGCTGTGTGATAACAGAGGGTTGTTCGCTTTGCTGTCTTCCTAGAACACACAGCCGCTGTGTGATAACAGAGGTTGTTCCTTTGCTGTCTTCCTAGAACACCAGCCGCTGTGTGATAACGAGGGTTGTTCGCTTTGCTGTCTTCCTACGAACCACACAGCCGCTGTGTGATAACAGAGGGTTGTTCGCTTTGCTGTCTTCCTAGAACACACAGCCGCTGTGTGATAACAGAGGGTTGTTCGCTTTGCTGTCTTCCCTAGAAACACACAGCCGCTGTGTGATAACAGAGGGGTTGTTCGCTTTGCTGTCTTCCTAGAACCCACAGCCGCTGTGTGATAACAGAGGGTCTGTTCCGCTTTGCTGTCTTCCTAGAACACACAGCCGCTGTGGTGATAACAGAGGGTTGTTCGCTTTGCTGTCTTCCTAGAACACACAGCCGCTGTGTGATAACAGAGGGTTGTTCGCTTTGCTGTCTTCCTAGAACACACAGCCGCTGTGTGATAACAGAGGGTTGTTCGCTTTGCTGTCTTCCTAGAACACACAGCCGCTGTGTGATAACAGAGGGTTGTTCGCTTTGCTGTCTTCCTAGAACACACAGCCGCTGTGTGATAACAGAGGGTTGTTCGCTTTGCTGTCTTCCTAGAACACACAGCAGCTGTGTGATAACAGAGGGTTGTTCGCTTTGCTGTCTTCCTAGAACACACAGCAGCTGTGTGATAACAGAGGGTTGTTCGCTTTGCTGTCTTCCTAGAACACACAGCAGCTGTGTGATAACAGAGGGTTGTTCGCTTTGCTGTCTTCCTAGAACACACAGCAGCTGTGTGATAACAGAGGGTTGTTCGCTTTGCTGTCTTCCTAGAACACACAGCAGCTGTGTGATAACAGAGGGTTGTTCGCTTTGCTGTCTTCCTAGAACACACAGCAGCTGTGTGATAACAGAGGGTTGTTCGCTTTGCTGTCTTCCTAGAACACACAGCAGCTGTGTGATAACAGAGGGTTGTTCGCTTTGCTGTCTTCCTAGAACACACAGCAGCTGTGTGATAACAGAGGGTTGTTCGCTTTGCTGTCTTCCTAGAACACACAGCAGCTGTGTGATAACAGAGGGTTGTTCGCTTTGCTGTCTTCCTAGAACACACAGCAGCTGTGTGATAACAGAGGGTTGTTCGCTTTGCTGTCTTCCTAGAACACACAGCAGCTGTGTGATAACAGAGGGTTGTTCGCTTTGCTGTCTTCCTAGAACACACAGCAGCTGTGTGATAACAGAGGGTTGTTCGCTTTGCTGTCTTCCTAGAACACACAGCAGCTGTGTGATAACAGAGGGTTGTTCGCTTTGCTGTCTTCCTAGAACACACAGCAGCTGTGTGATAACAGAGGGTTGTTCGCTTTGCTGTCTTCCTAGAACACACAGCAGCTGTGTGATAACAGAGGGTTGTTCGCTTTGCTGTCTTCCTAGAACACACAGCAGCTGTGTGATAACAGAGGGTTGTTCGCTTTGCTGTCTTCCTAGAACACACAGCAGCTGTGTGATAACAGAGGGTTGTTCGCTTTGCTGTCTTCCTAGAACACACAGCAGCTGTGTGATAACAGAGGGTTGTTCGCTTTGCTGTCTTCCTAGAACACACAGCAGCTGTGTGATAACAGAGGGTTGTTCGCTTTGCTGTCTTCCTAGAACACACAGCAGCTGTGTGATAACAGAGGGTTGTTCGCTTTGCTGTCTTCCTAGAACACACAGCAGCTGTGTGATAACAGAGGGTTGTTCGCTTTGCTGTCTTCCTAGAACACACAGCAGCTGTGTGATAACAGAGGGTTGTTCGCTTTGCTGTCTTCCTAGAACACACAGCAGCTGTGTGATAACAGAGGGTTGTTCGCTTTGCTGTCTTCCTAGAACACACAGCAGCTGTGTGATAACAGAGGGTTGTTCGCTTTGCTGTCTTCCTAGAACACACAGCAGCTGTGTGATAACAGAGGGTTGTTCGCTTTGCTGTCTTCCTAGAACACACAGCAGCTGTGTGATAACAGAGGGTTGTTCGCTTTGCTGTCTTCCTAGAACACACAGCAGCTGTGTGATAACAGAGGGTTGTTCGCTTTGCTGTCTTCCTAGAACACACAGCAGCTGTGTGATAACAGAGGGTTGTTTCGCTTTGCTGTCTTCCTAGAACACACAGCAGCTGTGTGATAACAGAGGGTTGTTCGCTTTGCTGTCTTCCTAGAACACACAGCAGCTGTGTGATAACAGAGGGTTGTTTGCTTTGCTGTCTTCCTAGAACACACAGCAGCTGTGTGATAACAGAGGGTTGTTTGCTTTGCTGTCTTCCCAGAACACACAGCAGCTGTGTGATAACAGAGGGTTGTTTGCTTTGCTGTCTTCCCAGAACACACAGCAGCTGTGTGAAACAGAGGTGTTTGCTTTGCTGCTTCCAGAACACACACAGCTGTGTGATAACAGAGGGTTGTTTGCTTTGCTGTCTTCCCAGAACACACAACAGCTGTGTGATTTAAAAGAGGGTTGTTTGCTTTGCTGTCTTCCCAGAACACACAACAGCTGTGTGATAACAGAGGGTTGTTTGCTTTGCTGTCTTCCCAGAACACACAACAGCTGTGTGATAACAGAGGGTTGTTTGCTAGAACACACAGCCGCTGTGTGATAACAGAGGGTTGTTTGCTTTGCTGTCTTCCTAGAACACACAACAGCTGTGTGATAACAGAGGGTTGTTTGCTAAGACACACAAAGCACAGCTGTGTGATAACAGAGGGTTGTTTGCTTTGCTGTCTTCCTAGAACACACAACAGCTGTGTGATAACAGAGGGTTGTTTGCTAAGAACACATAACAGCAGAGAGTGTGATAACAGAGGGTTGTTTGCTTTGCTGTCTTCCTAGAACACATAACAGCTGTGTGATAACAGATGGTTGTTTGCTTTGCTGTCTTCCTAGAACACGCCTGTGGCAGAAAGCCCGGGAGCTCATGGCGCCCATATCACGAGCCCTGAAAAGAATGAAGAAGTTTGTGGAGCAGGTAAGTAACGTGACCTCCTTTCATTCTATGCTGGACCCGGCACTGGGGCATCGGGGACGCAGAAGTAAAGACCCATCTGTTTTGAAACTAGACCTGTCAAAAGTTCCTTTGTTTAAAGCCTGGAGTGCCTTGCATACTTCGCGTGCGGCCAAAGGTTATGCATTTCTGATTCCTCTCTATTCCTGTCATTCGACTTCGTTTTATTCGGAATCTTCTTCCACCAAAGGTGCCCTGGTAATTAACAATGAGTCAGAGGGTTCCTTGTGATTGTGGGCCCTGAGTTCAGACCGGCTATGACGTTCGCAGTTGGCTGACTTGGGCGTTATTTAGAACCACTCGATGGAATCTGGAGCAAACTTGGAATCCACAGCCAGCTGGGCATGCTGTACGCCAACCACTGGCCAGTGAACGCGTATGATATCCCCTAATCCACTTTGCCATACTGATCATTATTATTCCTAATCCCACCTTTCCATACCTCCACGATTTTCCCACTTTGCCATAATCACCATGAATACATCACATAGTTCGTCATAGCGCCATGATGGCCCCACTTTTGCCATAATCACCACGAATACAAGTCATCACATACTTCGCCATATCGCCATGATGGCCCCACTTTGCCATAATCACCATGAATACAAGTCATCACATATTTCGTCATATCGCCATGATGGCCTCACTTTGCCATAATCACCATGAATACAAGTCATCACATATTTCGTCATATTGCCATGATGGCCCCACTTTGCCATAAGCACCATGAATGGCCATGATTATCTCAATTTGCCATAGTCAGCATGAACATGTTCACAGTATGGCCATGACGATCTTACTTTGCCATCATCCTTACTGATCTAAATCTGCTATGTTATATATACTCAGTATTAATACCTCACATTACGATGCTAGTTCCGCCCTGATATAACCGTACTGGTTGACTGAGCGTGAAAGACCAAGTTACTTACTTACCATGGATGTCTCACTGGGTATGGAAGGGGTAGGAATGTGGAGGTGGGAATGTGGAGAATGTGGCGTCCATCTGTGCAGTATCTTGTTCACAAGTCTGTCGGGGCTTGCGTAGCTTCGTCTGATGGAAATCTCCAAAACTGGAAACCCCAAGCAAACTCAGTGTGCTGAGTCCTAGTGAGAAAATCTTTGAACCTCTGAAACATTATTGGGGAAAATAAACCTACATCATTCCATCATTATTATGTCTGCCTGGAGATAATCCCAGATCAATGATGAGACCTAGTGAGAAATTCTTTGAACCTCTGAAACATTATTGGGGAAAATAAACCCAGATCATTCCGTCATTATTATGTCTGCCTGGAGATAATCCCCGGTCGTTCCGTCATTATTATGTCTGCCTGGAGATAATCCCCGGTCGTTCCGTCATTATTATGTCTGCCTGGAGATAATCCCCGGTCGTTCCGTCATTATTATGTCTGCCTGGAGATAATCCCCGGTCGTTCCGTCATTAGTATGTCTACCTGGAGATAATCCCAGATCGTTCCGTCATTAGTATGTCATGGAGATAATCCCAGATCATTCGGTTATTATTATGTCTGTCTGGAGATAATCCCAGATCGTTCCGCCATCATTATGTCTGCCTGGAGGTAATCACAGTTCATTCAGTCATAATGTCTGTCTGGAGATACTCCTAGATCGTTCCGTCATTATTATGTATGTCTGGGGATAATCCCATGTCGTTCCTCATTATGTCTGCCTGGAGATAACCCCAGAGCATTGCGTCATTATTAGTCTGCCTGGAGATAATTCGTTCAAGACAAGGTGCTATGTATTAAAAGGTCATTGTGTTGTTATGGAGCGATCAGTCAGCGAATGACCAGACGTTTGGATATTTCACCGGAATCTGCCTCTGTGTCATGACTGAAAGTCCCTTGATCCACCGACTTCTTCGTTCTTTCTTTTTATAGACCGTGATAGCAGCTGTAGTCCCGTTTGAATTTATTGCGCTTCGATTCCCAGGGTTTGCGTTGTGAATGTTTGAAAATACCCCCTTATTTCCTCCGGGAAATGATCAAGGTCTGAAAGTTCACCGAGTCTCGTCTGCTTCGCTTTGAAGAGAGCGCGAGTGTTTCCTTGCCCACAGGGAGCGAACTCTTCTCTGTCAATAAACTCCACACAGAGTTGTCGGGAATTATGCAGAAATATTCTGCTTTTTCTACGCCAGCCCACGAATGCATTCAGTACACACAGGATCGTAAACTTTTCCGCCATAGATTCCCATGACAGAAAATGGAGGCATGGCCTGATTCGGGGCTATTTTCATTGGCTTCGGCATCCCTGGCAGACATTTGCAAATAAGATGTGAGCGTGTCGAGGCCTCCACAAGCCACCACCCCCCCCTCCAACCCCCCCGCCCCCCCCTCCCGCCCCCGTCCCGTTTGTACCACTCCGGAAGAAGAAAAATGAGTAAGAAGGTGGAGCAGATTAAGAGAAAGAAGAAGAAGAAGGGGGAGGAGGAGGAGAAAAAGATTAAAGAAGACGATAGCGGCGTACTGAAGAAGAAGACAGAAGAAGATGATGACGAAGAGGAACTTGGAGAGAAGAAGAAAGCAAGAAGAAGATGATAATGATGATGAAGGCAACAGTCGACGACGACGAAGATAATGATAACAACAAAAGTCGGCGACGACGACAAAGAAAAAGACGACGAAGAAAAGAACAACAAATGAGGACAATGAGAACGCTGATGGCAAAGTGGCACAGGGTTATCGACCAGTTCATCGGCTGGTGCTTCGCGCATCCTGTGGAACTAGCCCCGGATCGCAGGTTCCAGCCTGGCTCAGCGTTGTGTTCGTCAGTGTAGGCCTGCATGGTTTGACAGAATACTGGTCTGGTGAATGAGGCCAACCGTCAGTGTAGGCCTGCATGGTTTGACAGAATACTGGTCTGATGAATGAGGCCAACCGTCAGTGTAGGCCTGCATGGTTTGACAGAATACTGGTCTGGTGAATGAGGCCAACCGTCAGTGTAGGCATGCATGGTTTGACAGAATACTGGTCTGATGAATGAGGCCAACCGTCAATGTAGGCCTGCATGGTTTGACACTGAGAATACTGATCTGGTGAATGAAGCCAACCGTCAGCGTAGGCCTGCATGGTTTGGCAGAATACTGGTCTGATGAATGAGGCCAACCGTCAATGTAGGCCTGCGTGGTTTGACATTGAGAATACTGATCTGGTGAATGAGGCCAACCGTCAGCGTAGGCCTGCATGGTTTGGCAGAATACTGGTCTGATGAATGAGGCCAACCGTCAATGTAGGCCTGCATGGTTTGACACTGAGAATACTGATCTGGTGAATGAGGCCAACCGTCAGCGTAGGCCTGCATGGTTTGGCAGAATACTGGTCTGATGAATGAGGCCAACCGTCAATGTAGGCCTGCATGGTTTGACACTGAGAATACTGATCTGGTGAATGAGGCCAACCGTCAGTGTAGGCCTGCATGGTTTGACAGAATACTGATCTGGTGAATGAGGCCAACCGTCAGTGTAGGCCTGCATGGTTTGACACTGAGAATACTGATCTGGTGAATGAGGCCAACCGTTAGCGTAGGCCTGCATGGTTTGACAGAATACTGGTCTGGTGAATGAGGCCAACCGTCAGTGTAGGCCTGCATGGGTTGACAGAATACTGGTCTGGTGAATGAGGCCAACCGTCAGTGTAGGCCTGCATGGGTTGACAGAATACTGGTCTGGTGAATGAGGCCAACCGCGGTACTACAGATATTCTCGGATAGTGGTATGGGAAAAGCTCATTTGTTTTGGCTGAGCTTTTGGTATCTATGTGGAGAATGTGTTCTTTCGATCTGGTTGGGCTGTTTTTGACCTGTCTGTGTTGACCTGTCTGTGTTGACCTGTCTGTGTTGTAGGTAGCTCCGAGTCTTGTGCTCAGCGAGGTCATGGGCTGTAGACGTTTTAGAGCTCGTCCGTTGCATGCGTCACTGCTGTTTTCGTGAATACAGGAACGTAGGTTCCTTTTCAGCGCCGTCAATAGAGAGACATGTCCAGTTCTAAAATACTGTCATTGTGGCCACATCAACGGCCTGTCCTCCCTCACGTCACTGCCATAGTCCGTTACGTCATAACCATAGACCGTTACGTCATAGCCACTTCCGCCTCCCCTTGCTTTAGTCGTTGATTAGATTTTTTCAGCCTGCGCGCGCGCGCGTGTGTGTGTGTGTGTGTGTGTGTGTGTGTGTGTGTGTGTGTGTGTGTGTGTGTGTGTGTGTGTGTGTGTGTGTGTGTGTGTGTGTGTGTGTGTGTGTGTGTGTGTGAATGTGTGTGTGTGTGTGTGTGTGTGTGTGTGTGTGTGTGTGTGTGTGTGTGTGTGTGTGTGTGTGTGTGCGCGTGACTCAGACTGCTGCTTGTGTTCAGATGAATGATAGTGTCACGGCCTGACGGTCATACTGCCGGTGGACGGGGCGGTAAGTGTCCACACTCAGCCGACCAGCCGGCTCTCACTGACTGTCGCCGTGCCTGCCGGGGTTTCAGGAATACACGGAGTCCACCCGGGCCGTTGAAGGGGTGCATTCCCTGCCCAACGGGGTGGAGTACTACCAGGCCTGTCTGGACTGGTACCTGGGGGTCCGCGTCACGCCTGAGGAGGTCTTCGAGCTGGGCGTCAGGGAGGTGTCCAGGATCGAGGGCAACATCAAGAAGGTCAGCAACGGTTCAGTGAACCACGTCCGACGTTTGTCTTCGTGGCTGTTTGTCACGTGGTGGAACGAAAGTGCTGCTTCCCGCTATAGCCATGCACAGCAATGTCCTTGTAGTTGCGGTTAACCGATGACGGTCCAATGAACACGATGGTTATGTTGTCAGGCTGGTCTTGTGCGTAACTGCGTCAGTGTGTATGGGAGCAACTGAGAGACCCTGTGTGAGATCGTGTGTGGGACTATGAGGGTTGTGTTTGGGACTATGTCTGTATCTTGTATTTATTCGCTTGCCAGGTGAGAGTTATCGTAGGCGACTCAGGTCTTTGTTGTTGCTTGTGTGATGTTTTTCGAGCGCTGTTTAACTCCCTTGTTTGCTGAATGTGAGACTGGGTTTTAGACTATGTGTGAGACGTCACGTGAAAGCATGCATGGTGTTGTGTTTTAGATGGTGCGTGAGACACTGTGAGTCTGATGTGTGAGACTGTGTGTGTGAGACTCTGTGTGTGTGAGACTGTGTGTGTGTGTGAGACTGTTTGATTGCACACGGTTATTTCTGTGACCCGCTGTCTCTTGCAGATCATGGAAAACGTAGGCTTCAGTGGTGACCTCAAGTCGTTTTTTCAGTATGTCAAATACATTCCGAAGTTCTACAACCACACAAAGGTATACACTGAAAGTCGCTTACTGGGAAGGAGTTCGCCGTTTTTGTTTTGTTTTGGTGGTGGAGGTGGGGGGCGGTGTGTGTGTGTGTGTGTGTGTGTGTGTGTGTGTGTGTGTGTGTGTGTGTGTGTGTGGTGTGGTGGGAGTGGGAGTGGGGTGAATGGGGGAGGAGATGGATAGGGAACTGGAACTGGATGGGGAGGTGGGGTTGGATGAGGAAGGGGAGTTTCCGGGAGAGGGACAGTACAGGACAGTGAGTGCTGCAAAACCACTGTTGGCGTTAGTGAGTGCTGCACAACCACTGCTGACGTTAGTGAGTGCTGCACAACCACTGCTGACGTTAGTGAGTGCTGCACAACCACTGCTGACGTTAGTGAGTGCTGCACAACCACTGTTGACGTTAGTGAGTGCTTCACAACCACTGCTGACGTTAGTGAGTGCTGCATAACCACTGTTGACGTTAGTGAGTGCTGCACAACCACTGTTGACGTTAGTGAGTGCTGCACAACCAATGTTGACGTTAGTGAGTGCTTCACAACCACTGCTGACGTTAGTGAGTGCTGCATAACCACTGTTGGCGTTAGTGAGTGCTGCACAACCACTGCTGACACAACCACTGTTGACGTTAGTGAGTGCTGCACAACCACTGCTGACGTTAGTGAGTGTTGCACAACCACCGTTGACGAATGGTTTGCCCAAAACTCGATCGTAGTGACCTGTAGACTGAGTGACCCGCTGAGCTGTTTGTTTAACCACTTTACTGGCAGACTGACTGACTGCCTGGCTTGCTGACTGGTTGGCTGACTGACTGACTGGCTAGCTGACCGGCGGGCTACCTGGTTCACTGACTGGCTGCCTGATTATCAGAGTGGGTGGCTAACTGGTTGACCGAGTGACTGGCCAACTGGTCGGCTGTCTGATTAGCTGATAGCCTGGCTAATTGGTTTACTGACTGACTGGTGGCCGAGTGACTGGCTGGCTGATTGATCTGACGGTTGACAGACTGACTGGTTGACTGGGTGATAGCCTGACTGACTTGGTAGTGTATTGGCTGCCTGAATGGCTAGCTGACTGACTGGGTGGTTGACTGGCTGGCTGACGGACTGGCTGACTGATTGACTGAGTGAGTCAGCGCGTGACTGATTGGCTAATATTTCTACAGGCCCATGTGTTGACTGGCAGACTAATGTATTGCTTACCTGACTTACTTATTTATCGTTAGCTATCTGTATTCTAAAGTGAGTCCAAGTTTGTTTTAATGTATTGCACACAAAAAAGAGGAAGTGATTTTATTCTGTGACTGAAATGGTGCACCATTTCTGTGACAGGAAGAGCTGCTGATCAGGTACAACATGCTGCTAGGTGACATCATTCAACCCAAACTGGCTCGCATGTTCTACAACGTCCATATTCCCTCCGTCACGTGAGTAGCATCAGCGTTGTACACTGACACAAAAAGCCTGCCTACAAGTGGGCAGCAAGTCTCTAATTTAGGTTTTGGCTTGCTTTTTGTTTTATTGAAAACATAAAAACAAAACAAAGCAAGTAAAAACATATTTTTTTCTCCCCACCCCCCACCCCCACCCCACCCCCACCCCGATTATATCATACACATTATATTCACTAAATGAGATCGGGTTATCTCCCTTCATCGGATAGCTGCCCCACAGTCTTTTTGGTGTGTCTGTATTTTATGTGTATCATGTATATGGCATATTTATGTACATGTCGTGCGCACATTCGGGGGAATTGATTATGTTTTGATTAAGTAATAAGGTAATCTAAAACGCGCTCATACGTGTGTGTGTGTGTGTGTGTGTGTGTGTGTGTGTGTGTGTGTGTGTGTGTGTGTGTGTGTGTGTGCGTGTGTATGTGTGCAGTGTAGTTCCTGTGGACAACGCAGGACCATGGGGGTCGTACGGACAAAACGTCTTCTATGTCAACCTCAAAGAACCCAAGAAAAGGTGAGTGACCCTTGTCTCTCCCCTTTCTCTCTTGCTATTAGCTTTTGTGGGAAAAAACCCTTCCACCCGCACCTCCCCCCCCCCTCCCAAAATCTCTTTTGGTCTGTTTGTATCCGTCTATCAGTCCTTCTGTCCGTTTACCTATCACGCCCATTCACTGACTCACACACGTACACACGCGCACACACTCGTACACACGCGCACACACTCGTTGATTTTGTCACTGACTCGCTCGCTGATTAATTCATTCTTCCGTTCTCTCGCCCTTTTGACCTTCCTCACAAACCAGATGTAGTTCTTACCTGTTCTTACCTGTTTTTCTTGTCTCCTTTTCACGTCCACTTCAACACCGACGTGTCGCTGCCCACTTGATGCTGGCGCCCGGCGCGTGCCGTGGGCAGGTCTACCTTCACCATGCTGCCGCTGGCACTGCACGAGACGAACCCGGGACACCACTTCCAGGAGTCCTACACCCGCCGCTTCAACATCCCCGGCTACCGCGCCGACTCCATGAACGGCCGCCTCTTCTCCGTGCCCTTCCACTTCCCTGTCTACAGCGCCTATGCTGAGGTCAGTCCGCCGCTCCATGCGTCACTGGCGCTCGCGCTTTACCCGCACGGAGGGAGGGGGGGGGGGGGGGGCTGTCTGGTTAGGAAGCGTTTAGGTGGGGTACAATTAATCCTGCTGGTATGGTTTCAGTATTTTATGTGGGGTACAAGCCTGCTGGTATGGTTTCAGTATTTTAGGTGGGGTACAAGCCTGCTGGTATGGTTTCAGTATTTTAGGTGGGGTACAAGCCTGCTGGTATGGTTTCAGTATTTTAGGTGGGGTACAAGCCTGCTGGTATGGTTTCAGTATTTTAGGTGGGGTACAAGCCTGCTGGTATGGTTTCAGTATTTTAGGTGGGGTACAAGCCTGCTGGTATGGTTTCAGTACTTTTAGGTGGGGTACAAGCCTGTTGGTATGGTTTCAGTATTTTAGGTGGGGTACAAGCCTGCTGGTATGGTTTCAGTATTTTAGGTGGGGTACAAGCCTGCTGGTATGGTTTCAGTATTTTAGGTGGGGTACAAGCCTGCTGGTATGGTTTCAGTACTTCTAGGTGGGGTACAAGCCTGCTGGTATGGTTTCGGTACTTTAGGTGGGTTACAAGCCTGTTGGTATGGTTTCAGTACTTCTAGGTGGGGTACAAGCCTGTTGGTATGGTTTCAGTACTTCTAGGTGGGGTACAAGCCTGTTGGTATGGTTTCAGTACTTCTAGGTGGGGTACAAGCCTGTTGGTATGGTTTCAGTACTTCTAGGTGGGGTACAAGCCTGCTGGTATGGTTACAGTACTTCAAGTTTAAGTGGAGTACTAGCCTGCTGGTATGGTTTCAGTACTTTTCGCTAGTCTTGATTCCTTGACAGGTAGTTTCGTCATGTCCCCCTTCAGTGGTCTTCAGCGATGCTGTGTGTACCACGTGCAGAGCCGTACACGGAAGGCAGGGTGTGGACCGTCCACTGAACCATGAGGCTGCCGCCTTCTGCAGGCGCGAGATGACGATGATGATGAAGTGATGCTTAATGTCCTCAGATGTCAGCTGACACATTAGGGACAAGCTGAGACCAATGCCGAAGCACGGTTCAATATAGCTTTACGTCCACGGAAACCAGAAGGCTCCTTAGGACGGACAGCCCAGGACGGCCACCTCGACTCTCACACAGCTCCTGAACTATGAGAGCGCGAGATGGGGCCTGTGTTAGTTATATATCCACCGTGAGACTTGCACTGGGAAGCGCGAGGTGGGGCCTGTGTTAGTTATATATCCACCGTGAGACTTGCACTGGGAAGCGCGAGATGGGGCCTGTGGTAGACGATGCCTGACTTAAAGTGGCTATAACGATGCCTGACTTAAAGTGGCTGTGACGATGGCTGACTTAAAGTGGCTGACACGGCTTAATTTCAACACGTCATTTGCAGGCCAGCATTGACTGTTGACTGTTGATTGTTGTGATGTTACAGGGCTGGGCGCTGTATGCGGAATACCTTGGAGAAGAGATGGGACTTTTTGAGGATCCCTTTGACCTGTGAGTCTATATGGCATACTTTGTTATCTGTGAATGATTGTTGATAACGCCTGTGTGTGTGTGTGTGTGTGTGTGTGTGTGTGTGTGTGTGTGTGTGTGTGTGTGTGTGTGTGTGTGTGTGTGTGTGTGTGTGTGTGTGTTTGCGGTGTGTTTGTACTTACGCGTGTTTTGGCGATATGTGTGCGCACGTGGGTGTTTGTGTGGATGCATTTATGTACGAGTGTATGCGTGCCCACGGTATGTTGACATAAGCAGCTGACAAACTAATCCGCCCGCTACGCGTTGTGATGTTAGAACACCCACACACACACACACACACACACACACACACACACACACACACACACCCACACCCACACACACCCACACCCACACACACCCACACACACACACACACCCACACCCACACACACACACACACACACACACACCTACACACACACACTACGGTTCACGGTTTCAAGAGTCCAAGTGTGACGCATGGATTGACGGGTGTGAGTGGCTATCGGTCTACAGAAGATGAAGAAGAAGAAAAAGAAGAAGAAAAAGAAGAAGAAGAAGAAGAAGGTGGAGACGATCAAGACCGAGAAAAAGGCTTTGGTGACACTCTAAGTAGCTGTAATGTTTAATAGCACAACTCCTGTTTCTTGTTCTTCATTATATGTAGAATGCTACTGAATGCCATATTTTAATTGTGTACGTATTTCGTATTAATAATTAAGTCCCCCCCCCCCCCCCCCCCCCCGGTATGAATTATAATTAGAGAAGAACGCCTTTTCTGCGATTCAACTCGAATACTTGCTTATTAAAAATCTGTTGAATACGTAAGTATCAGTCTGGACAGAAGTTGAATGACAACGAGGTATCTTGGTTCTTTTCTTCCAGATTTGGACGATACTGCTCCGAAATATTTCGTGCTTGTCGGCTGGTGGTGGACTCTGGCATTCACGCCTTTGGGTAAGGGAAGCAGCGGGTCTGCCAGCAGCGAGGATAACAGTAATAATAATGATAATAATAACATAACAAATGTTTTCTGCGGTGCAGTACCTACATTAGACTGGTCTGGTCTCGAACTGAGAAGAAAAGAAGAAGTTTGTTGACTAGTCTGGCATTAGGAACACCAGTCTGTTAACGGGGCTGGCAGTGGCATCGCTAATCTGTTTACTAGTCTGGTTATGGGAACATTGATATGTTTACTAGTCTGGTTATGGGAACATTGATATGTCTACTAGCCTGGTTATGGGAACATTGATCTGCTTACTAGTCTGGTTATGGGAACATTGATCTGTTTGCTAGTCTGGTTATGGGAACATTGGTATGTTTACTAGTCTGGTTATGGGAACAATGATCTGTTTATTAGTCTGGTTATGGGAACATTGATCTGTCTACTAGCCTGGTTATGGGAACATTGATCTGCTTACTAGTCTGGTTATGGGAACATTGATCTGTTTGCTAGTCTGGTTATGGGAACATCGGTATGTTTACTAGTCTGTTTATGGGAACAATGATCTGTTTACTAGTGTGGTTATGGGAACATTGGTATGTTTACTAGTCTGGTTATGGGAACAATGATCTGTTTACTAGTCTGTTTATGGGAACATTGATCTGTCTACTAGCCTGGTTATGGGAACATTGATCTGCTTACTAGTCTGGTTATGGGAACATTGGTCTGTTTGCTAGTCTGGTTATGGAAACATTGGTATGTTTACTAGTCTGGTTATAGGAACATTGGTCTGTTTGCTAGTCTGGTTATGGGAACATTGGTCTGTTTACTAGTCTGGTTATGGGAACATTGATCTGTTTACTAGTCTGGTTATAGGAACACTAATCTGTTTAGTTTTCAGTGCTTCCTATTTTATATCTGGCCTTATGGCGCAGCCATGTTGGTTCGTTCTTCACCAACGAATAGCAGAAAAGGGTTTGCCCGTGACGTGTATGATACGTTTACCGCACATACCATTGTTTATGACGTCACTAACACCGGTTGCTGGGTACAAAATGGCAGCACTTAGGCCTACGTTTGTGTTTTCGTGACTTTCATACGTCTACATTTTGATAAACAGGAAGGAGATGGAGTGAAAAAATGCTGTGTGTATATTTTTTTGAAATTCAGGTCCTTTCAACAGGGTCTATCCTGACTTCCTTTCCGTTCCCATAAAAACAGAAAACAAAACAACAACAAAAACAACAAAAACATGTTTGTGATGTTTGGATTTTCCAGCAAGCATGTTTCAGCAGCAGGCAGTGTGTGTGCAGATCGGTGAGAGAACGACAGCGCACTCCACATGTAGGTCTGTGTTGATTTACAATTGCGCATGCTGAAGCGGACCAGTCTGGCGAAAGCTTCAAGGGAGCTAATTCAGTCGTTCCGGCATTTTGAAGCGAATGAGGCCTGAAGCACAAGGTCCTGTTTCCCCAGGTGGACCCGGGAGCAGGCGATATCGTTTCTGTCCAACTACAGCGACTTCCCGGCCAGTCAGATCGCCGCTGAAGTGGACCGCTACATCACGTGGCCCGGCCAGGCCTGTGCCTACAAGGTGGGCGAGATCAAGATCAAGGAACTGAGACAGTATGCCGAGGAAGAACTAGGTGAGCGGCGCAGACTTGTATGGCTAAACCCACGCTGATAATTTTGCCCGTTGAATCACGAGAATGTCAAGAGGGGTGTGGTACCTGTTGCATCACGGGGATACTGAGAAGGGGTTGGGTTGGTTATATTACAGTAATACTGATACGGGTTTGGGCTGGTTGCATCACGGGGATACTGAGAGGGGTAAGGGTTGGTTATATTACAGTAATACTGGTACGGGTTTGGGCTGGTTGCATTACGGGAATAATGAGAGGGGTATGGGTTGGTTATAATACAGTAATACTGGTACGGGTTTGGGCTGGTTGCATCACGGGAATACTGAGAGGGGTATGGGTTGGTTATATTACAGTAATACTGGTACGGGTTTAGGCTGGTTATATTACAGTAAAACTGGGAGGGTCAGGGCTGGTTGCATCACGGGAATACTGGGAGGGGTCAGGGCTGGTTGAAGCATGGGAATACTGGGAGAGGTCGGGGCTGCTTACTAAACGGGACTTATACTGGTATGGGGTGCGGGAGGGGTGGCTAGGTACTAAACGGGAATTATGCTGGGAGATGGTTGTGGATGGTTACAAGACGGGAGGGTAGAGAGAGGGCGGTGGCTGGTTACCATACAAGAGGGCTGAGAAAGTGTTGGGAGTGGTTAAATCACAGATTTCTGTTCCGAGAAAAGTGCAGCCACGAGGGTCAGCCCGCTGAGGATTGTACCTGGACACGGAAGTTTGCCCGCCATTTTTGCCCTCTCCTGCTTTCCAGGTCGCCGTTTTGACGTCAGAGAGTTCCACCACGAGCTGTTGAAAGTGGGTTACGTGCCCTTAGACATTCTGGAGGAAGTGGTGATCGAATGGATCGAGTCCAAGCGACAAAGACACCGCATTGCGCATGCCCCGGAAGTGACGATACCGACAGAAGAGTCGACTTCAGGGAGTTCCACTCGTGCTGAGTGTGTGTACCTGCTGACAGTCACTGTTTTGTTTACATCTGTACTGAGCAGGTAGCGCTGTTTCAACCGATTAAGAAAACAAAAGTCACACCGTGTTAAGGAAAAAGAGGAAAGCGAAAGATATGAGTAGCAGGTATGTTGGATACGTATATACATATATGGTATATATGTTTTATATATAACCATACTCTCACACAAGAATACAACAAGGAATGAGGCAAAGAAGGACATATATGTGTGTAACACCAGGCTAGTTCTTAGACGTGCACATATGATTTTTACAGTTGTATTAGATCTTGGAATTAAAAATGTAGTTACATTTAGTGAGCATGTCAGAAATAAGCAAACATCACGTAATTGTTACTTTGAAATTGTTGCTAGGGAGGCTACTGGTCACAATGGCAGTGTCAACAGCAAAACATTTCTTCTTCTTCTTTTATTGCAGTATTTTCATGTGTGTGTGTGTGTGTGTGTGTGTGTGTGTGTGTGTGTGTGTGTGTGTGTGTGTGTGTGTGTGTGTGTGTGTGTTCTGATCTGAGTACGTGTCTGTGTGCTTATGTGTGTACGTATGAATTTGATTACATGTATGCTCGCTCCCTCTGTGTGTGTGTGTGTGTGTGTGTGTGTGTGTGTGTGTGAGTGTGTGTGTGTGAGTGTGTGTGTGTGTGTGTGTGTGTGTGTGTGTGTGTGTGTGTGTGTGTGTGTGTGTGTGTGTGTGTGTGTGTGTGTGTGTGTGTGTGTGTGTGTGTGTTTGTATGTGTGTGTGTGTGTGCGCGCGCGCGCGCGCGCGTGTGTGTGTGTGTGTGTGTGTGTGTGTGTGTGTGTGTGTGTGTGTGTGTGTGTGTGTGTGTGTGTGTGTGTGTGTGTACAACTAATATGCAATTGAAAAGAGAGTCAGTTTCCTTGTAAGGTCACTTGGCATGAGAGTCTGCGAGTCGATGGCTGTCCTGCAATGATGATGTGTAAGTGTTGAGCACAGTTTTCTTACATTTTGTTTGCATGGCGAAGGTGATGACCGAAAATGTAAATATCTTGAACACATCATTTTCAAGAAGTGTCACTTTAGTGGTTCGCATGTCATTAGAAAACACCTCTGTGGCGCACCATTTGCTCTTGTGGTTTCTTTATTCCAGCGTGTGGAAGAGACAGGAACAGTAAATAAACCACCAAGAAAAGGAATACCCCCGTTAACTCACATTCAAAGGATTGTTCCGTGTGTGTGTGTGTGTGTGTGTGTGTGTGTGTGTGTGTGTGTGTGTGTGTGTGTGTGTGTGTGGTGTGTGTGGTTGTGTGTGTGTGTGTGTGTTGTGTGTGTGTGTGTGTGGTGGTGTTTTGTGTGTGTGTGTGGTGTGTGTGTGATGTGTGTGTGTGTGTGTGTGTGTGTGTGTGTGTGTGTGTGTGTGTGTGTGTGTGTGTGTGTGTGTGTGTGTGGTGTGTGTGTGTGTGTGTGTGTGTGTGGTGTGTGTGGTGTGTGTGTGTGTGTGTGTGTGTGTGTGTGTGTGTGTGTGTGTGTGTGTGTGTGTGTGTGTGTGTGTGTGATTGTAAAAGTGTATTTATGAGGTGAGCCCCAAGCACACAATACAAAAAGAGTAGGGTCCACAAAATATATACAGAACCAAGAACACAGTGAAACCCTACTAATCACATAAACAAACACACTATAGCACTTCATTCGACTTTTTCATGCACAAAAGGATATCCAATCACTTCAGTAATTAAAATTGTCAAATTGGCGTACATGGTTTTTCAGGTTTTGTCTGTCTCAGATTTGGTAATATTTTCAAAATGACCCAATCACACTCTCATTCTCTTCTGCCATAGTAAAAACAAACAGATGAAGGTTTTAATTTCATTTTATTGCTTGCAATTGTTTTTGGTGTATAAATGGGAGAATTAATAAAACAAAACCAGTCATGCAATGGTTCTGAAAGATCTAACGCAAATATATAAGATTAATAAATGTGTACATTGCATGGAAATGACAGACTAGGATATATTTTTGTAAAGCGAGTCTGTTGTATCGAGTATTGGCTAAATAAGGAAAACACGTATGCACGTACTCTATTGAACGTTAATTGCATTGTAATAGAACACTGTTGTGACTAGCTCTTCATTCAAACCACTTGAAACGGAGACAAAGCAACAGGACTGGATTAAGGCAGATACCCACACCGTGTATCCGTGTTCCAAAGTTTTCAGCAGGAGCTCCCGTTACAGCGAGGCCCAGCCAGAGCAGGCGTAAGCAAAACATCGATCCAGGTAAACTACACCCATTTATGTCAAATGTAGGTACTGCACCTTTAACAGATCATCATGGTTGGAAGGGGGACGCTTTCCCGTGTCCTGTGGTGTACATTTCTTGACATCTGGTTTCTTGTACACCTCACAATCAACATTTTCATTGTTGATTTCAACCTTTGCAGGCAAAAATGCATTTTCCTCCAAATCGACAGGAAAAGGCAGTGTTCTATCACAATGCAATTAACGTTCAGCAGAGTACGTACATACGTGTTTTTACTTATTTAGCCAATACTCGATGTTTTCTTTCTGCCTGCACCGGCTGGGCCTCGCTGTAACGGGAAGATCCTGCTGAAAACTTGGGAACACGGATACACGGTGTGTTACTGTTACATAAAAGTCTGAAGGCTGTTTCGGAATCAGACAGACCGAAGATAAAGATTGCGAGCAAAATGTTGTGACTACTCAAGGCATAAGGACTATGTTGGATCCATGGTGAGTTTGAAATTATAATGTGCAGCACGCTGTTTATGTAGCTATTTATAAAAGCCCGCAAACTTTAATGAAACAATACCGACAAATGTTTGTTTTTTTTAAATTTTATGGGACGTTAAACACACTTCTCGTGTGTACTATTGACAAAACAACAAAAACTAACAAAAAAGCAACAACAACAACAACAACAACAAAACTCCACCAACCAATGCAACAATAAATCACACATACTTTGTTATAAGTGAGTTACGTACTAAGTTGGGACCGTGAAAGCGATTCACTGTAAGTGAAATGTCTTATATTCGTGCTTTTTATTTGGTTTAATGTCATTTTTAAAGTAAAACAAAGAAAACCTTTGGCCAGAACCCGGACAATCATTTCTTGTAGCCGATGTTCCTTCTGAGCGAGTTTCTTCTCTCTGAGCTCCATAATTGCATTCGAGCTCAACCAAAACAGATTAATATACAATGCGATGATTATAACTCCACTGCCCCCCAAAATTAAATTCTTTCAAAAGCATTTAAATCCTTAAAGCCTCGGTTCCTGTGAAAATTCGCGCATGCGCACTCACGTCAATCTCAATTTGGGCAAAGAGGCGGGGCTTTGAGGGGCATAAATCGTGAACAGAAAGACGCAGTTCAGCAACTGTTTGAAAGTAACGGCTGGCCTTGCAATGTTGAAGTGGACGATGTATGTGGACTGAAAGGACAGCACTGTCTACATCACTGGATAAGCCCCGCCCATTTCTATTCAAATTGTCCTCGCCTCAAAGCTTGAGTCTTGAAATAAGACAAAATTCACTTTCATCAACACAGTGATTTGGCAGATAGAAAAGTGACAACGAATTTTATGTCTGTCCAAAGTGTCATATTTAAGAGATGGTCTAATTTCCAGATGTGTGTGATAAACCAGCAGTGATGTGACTGTGTCATACTTTGAAGAGAATTTGTTTCAAATTTGCCGGCCCGCTATTTATAGGTAGGCCGACTCTCTAAAGCACAGAGACCACAGGAGGTCACTTGGCATAGTCAAATAAATCATTTGAAAGAAAAATGGATGATGGGATAAAAGAGAGCTCCATTTGTCTTCGAAACTAAAATTCGAAATAAAATGTTTTTGGATGATAGAAAACTGAAAATGAGTGTAATCAGTTAAAATATGTTTTGCTTTCTAAAAAAAAAATATAAAAAAAATAAAAGAAGAAGAAGAAGAAGGAAGAGGAGGAGGAGGAGGAAACTATCATAAACGTTTGGTAATGGAATTGGTAGCTGGCCTGTGGTTCTGATGCAGGCGTTAAGTACTGCTGCAAGATACTAAAAAAAAAAAAAAAACAACAACCCCAAAACAAAGATAGATATCAACAAATTGACCAGTTCCGTTGTGAATGAGAGTGGGATGAGGTTGAACACCTTTCTTCCTCACACTTATGGAGAGATCTTTAGTTTCTGACACATCAACAGACGGACGAAGGATTCGTGTACCCCATCGGATACAACAGGGGCATGGCCATCTCGAGAGCCAGGTAGCAAGCTTATCACAGCAATATGGTCATACAACGAAAACTAAAAATGTTCTTACCACTTCGACAGCAGCTTGTGTTCAAGATGAACATCAGTTGAAATAGAACACAACCTGGATTGTGACTCAGTGGTAGGTCTACAGGACCTGGCCAACAACCGCTTACACCTACTCTCTAAGGTTTCCCAAGCAAGAAGTCGAGAATCCGCGTAGATAAGGGATGGCTTAACTGGAAGTCAAAGTAAGAGCCTTTTTGAATAACACAAACGTTTCTCGAGATGTGAGTGGATTAGGTTAAGGATGCTCTATATCTTCCCATGCCTGTAGGCAAACTGAAGAGAATCTAAATGGACTTCAGCCTGCTCCAAGACAAAAGTACTTTAAGGCAACAGGCCTAAATTCGTTAAAAGATGTGGAAATTGATATTTAGAGGCAGGAATGATGGTTGATAATTTTCATAGTAGAGGAATTTTGCACAGATGTATGGAGGCCTGGAAAATCAAGCGAAAGATGTCACACGGTATTTTGTACTTCAATATTCTGACACACACCATCAGGGATAGAAGGTTTCCTAGCCTTGAATGCCTTGAAAACATTTTCAGAAATATTCAAGTCATAATCTATAACAGAACAAAAAGATTCATTTAGCTGACTTATGGGGAAACACCATGTGTGTCAAAACTACGATCATATCCTCTGCAAAAAGGGAATCATCAGCTCCAGCCAATGATATTTCACAATATATTTTAGCCACCAAACTCTTTTTTAGTAACTGCTTCGAAAATAAAAGCGTCTATGTCTTCTGAACCTGCCATCAGACGTGCTAAGCATCTTGAAGGTATTCGTTACAATGTAGGTCATCATGTAGGAGTCTTTCCACTGTTCCACTGAATATGGGTAAGCCGCCCACCCACACCTTTAACATATTTTGGCAGAGTGATGTGTAAATCTTTTCCCGTCACTTTAAGAGCAGAGTTTGTTTGTCCCCGACTTTTACTAAATGACAGGGTCCATGCTCATTTTCTGTGCAGATTTACCCACCTCTAAAATATGGAACCAGTCTAGAAACTTGAGACGTGAAACACGGCTCTCTATAAACCTTTGTCAAATCCAGACACATATTTCACGGAAATGTCTCAGTGTTTGAACCTCGTGCAAATGTGGAAATGAATCAATTCTTTTTCTGTCCACATTTTTTTTTTAAAGCACACATCACGACATCATGTGACGAATGACGTCATGACTCTTTGAAACACCCTTGCGCATGAATACTTTCAGCTAAATGTCGGAAGTCCGCAACAAGGCTGCCTACTTTCCGCTCAGAAATCAGTTTGAGAGAGAGAGAGAGAGAGAGAGAGAGAGAGAGAGAGAGAGAGAGAGAGAGAGAGAGAGAGAGAGAGAGAGAGAGGGTTCGATCATATGCTACCAAAGGCGTTAGCACACATTCTCAAATAGTCAAACTCTCGTGGCAGGAGAGAACTGGAGATTTCCGTCCGCCATCACAGGCATGAAGAAAAACAGACGGAATGGGTTTTTTCTGCCTAATCCTTCTTGTTGTTTTGTCCTCCCTGTTTCTCCGTCTAATCCTTATCTTTTTTGTTTTGTTTTTTCGTCTTCGTCATGTCATGTTTAAGCTTTCTCCCTTTTTCGTCCTCTTCGTTTCTCTGTCTAATCCCCTTTCATCCTTTTTGTTTGTTTTTATTTGTTTTTGTTTTTCCTTTTTCCTTTGTTTCTTTTTCTTTTTCCTAATCCATCTCGTCTTTTTGTCCTCAATTTCTCTGCCTAATCCTTTATCTTCTTCACTTCACTGACAAGTACTGTCTTGTTTAATCTTTCCCTTCACTTCACTGACCTGTACTGTCCGTTTAATCTTTTCTTCACTTCACTGACCCTTCTGCCTGTCGAATCCTTTCCCTTCACTTCACTGACCTGTAGTGTCTGTTTAATCCTTTTTTTTACTTCACTGACCTGTACTGTCTGTTTAATCCTTTCCCTTCACTTCACTGACATGTACTGTCTATTTAATCTTTTTTCACTTCACTGACCTGTAGTGTCTGTTTAATCCTTTCCCTTCACTTCACTGACCGGTACTGTCTATTTAATCCTTTTTTCACTTCACTGACCTGTACTGTCTGTTTAATCCTTTCCCTTCACTGACCTGTACTGTCTATTGAATCTTTCCCATCACTTCACTGACCTGTGCTGTCTGATTAATCCTTTTCCCTTCACTTCAATGACCTGTACTGTTTAAAAAAAAAATCCACTTCACTGACCTGTACTGTCTGTTTAATTATTTCCCTTCACTTCACTGACCTGTACTGTCTATTTAATCCTTTTTTTTTCTCACTTCACTGACCCGCACTGTCTGTTTAATCCTTTCCCCTTCACTTCACTGACCTGTACTGTCTTGTTTAATCCTTTTTTCCCCTTCACTTCACTGACCTGTACTGTCTGTTTAATCTTTCCCTTCACTTCACTGACCTGTACTGTTTAATCCATTTCCTTTCACTTCACTGACCTGTACTGTCTGTTTAATCCATTTCCCTTCACTTCACTGACCTGTACTGTCTGTTTAATCCGTTTCCCTTCACTTCACTGACCTGTACTGTCTGTTTAATCCATTTCCCTTCACTTCACTGACCTGTACTGTCTATTTAATCCTTTCCCCTTCACTTCACTGACCGGTACTGTCTATTTAATCCTTTTCCCTTCACTTCACTGACCTGTACTGTCTGTTTAATCCATTTCCCTTCACTTCACTGACTTGTACTGTCTGTTTAATCCATTTCCCTTCACTTCACTGACCTGTACTGTCTGTTTAATCCTTTTCCCTTCACTTCACTGACCGGTACAGTCCTTTTCTTTTCTCAGTCCTTTTCCCCTTTCTGCCCCCCCCTCCTCCCTGCTTTTTGTCTTTTAAATTCTAGTTAGTATTTGCCCCTCTACATTTTGTGGCAATTCCCCTGTTTCTTGTTATTCCCGCCCCCTCTTTTTATTCTCTCCCCCCTCCCCCCCCTCCCTCTCCCCGCCCCCTCTACTTATTCTGTCCCATCCCTCTTTTCTCTGTCCCTGGCCTGCTTTCCTCCGTCCCTCAAACGGTGGACTCCCTTCTGGGCCCGCCTGAATTGTCCTCGTTAGTGTCCATGAGCACACTGCCATCCGAGTCTCTCCTCTGCTTTTTTCGTTTTCGTCGTTCTAATTTCCTGGCCTTTGCCTCCGCTTTCTCCTTTTCCTTCTTCGCCTTCTCCTTCTCTTTGTCGATGCCGCTGGCAATGGACGAAGCGTTGGTGGCGGCGGAGACCTCCAGGCTTATCACGGTGATCACCAATCCGAATATCATGAAGGCCTGAAAAATACAAAGGTCTGCTTGTTATTGCTGTATGTTTCCTAGAAACTACGGCAACAAAACAGATGCTGAATATCATTATATCTCTTCTTTCTTTCTTTTTCTTTTTTAACGAAGGATTGTCGTCATCATTGAGAGGGCGGATTCACAATGGTGACACCAAACTCAGCTGGAGAAAAAAATAAAAAAATAAAAAAATAAGTTTATTCAAGGCCACTTTCGACAAGAAGTGGTATATGAGACATAATGCATCGATATAGTTAGATAATGAACGGATAAGTGTGTGGGTAGACGGACATTTGCCTGAATGAAAAGGTGTTGTGGTTGGAAAATATGGAAGTGAATAGGAAGGACCATTTCGTTGCTTATTTTATATATCATTCTTCCAAGCACTGCGCAGGGAAACGACATAGCTCAACCCACAACCGATAAGTGATTCAGCTTTTCGTTTAAATGTTTTCGTTTTTCACCGTTTAACTGTTGTTTAAGTGTCGTTTTGTAGCTTGATAAAGGGGATTACCCCGAACATTAGCAGATTGTGTTTTTGTCCTAATAAATAGCGTTCTTTTGGACCTTTTATGTATTTGGATCTTATATTCAGACGTTTAACTGATTTCATTTTCCCAAATCATTATAGACAACACCTCTGCACAAATAAAGTATAGGCAGGAAAATAGTGACAAATCTACCCAGATTAAACCACTGGAGGAATTGGGAAGTATTAGTTGAAACTATCACTATCAGGGCGATTGATGTAGTTAATGTTTACAATTCTTTTGAAAGTGAATTTGCTGAATTTGCTAAGTATTGGTTGACAGATTTAGTGAACGTTTACAACACTTGGCAAGTATTGGTTGAAACTATCAGGGAGACTGATTCAGTGAATTTTTACCACACTTTTGGGAGTGAAGTTGTTTAGTTATTCGCTGAGACTGGTTGTTATTAACTATTTTTGTTTGGATTGTTCATGTGGATAAGACATTAGGCAAGACTAAAATCACGAATGTGGTGTGCGTGATTGCGTGTTTGTGTGTGTGTTTGTTTGTGTGTGTGTGTGTGTGTGTGTGTGTGTGTGTGTATGTGTGTGTGTGTGTGTGTGTGTGTGTGTGTGTGTGTGTGTGTGTGTGTGTGTGTGTGTGTGTGTGTGGAGAGAGAGAGAGGAGAGAGAGAGAGAGAGAGAGAGAGAGAGAGAGAGAGAGAGAGAGAGAGAGAGAGAGAGAGAGAGAGAGAGAGAGAGAGAGAGATGATTTGATCAAGTTATATCATTGGCAGCTTCTGCTTGCATTTCCATGCACTGGATGGTTACTGCTATAAGATATAGACATATATGTACTGTCATAACCAGTTGACCTGTGTGTTTGTATGTTCGCCTTTTATTATCGTTTGTTTCCAGTCTCTGTTGTTATGAGCCCGTCTGATGGAATTTCCCCTTGTGGGGAGAATATAGCGTTATGGAAGTGAATTACCAGATACTCAAATACATCTACGTACACACGTTTAATTAAGATGACTTCTCATTATACACTTATGCCCTTGTGTACAAACATTGGGGACCAATGTTTGTACACAAGGTCATAAGTGTATAATTTTTTTGTTTTTTAAAATATTTTTTTAAGGATGACTCCATAATTATAAGGCTTTTATAAGGACACCTTTCTTTCTGACGCAATGGTGCATATGGCGACCTTTCATTACGTCAGGCTGAACAGAAAAAGAGCCTGACATGCAAAGCCGTACTCCGACAAGCCCACACATGAGCACTGACTCCGTTTTAACATCATTCATTCTTATGTTAACATAACTGTAACAATGTACTTTTGACGCAGGTAAGCCGTTGGAAGCAGCACGAAAGGCACACAATTAATATTATGTGCACATCAGTCATTTCTGTTTATGTTGACCTAATCACTAAGTATCTGTTGTTGTTTTTCTTCTCCAAAGCAGTTAACAGTGAGTCAAAAGACAAAGTCAGTAATTATGTGCAGATAATTATTATTATGTGCAGATAATTAGTAATTTTGTCTTTTGGCGCTAGTAAGCCGCCATACCTATCTCAGTGTATTTCTGGACAGTTTTCCTGGTGGAAATAAGAACCGAAAACAAATTAATAGGTAAAACTTATTTTCTGTGTTTAATTTTTTTAAATTATTTTATCTGTCTCATGTGCTTCCCCCCTCCATCCCCTCCACCCCCCTCCGCCCTTCATAAGTCCAAATTCCACGGAAAAAGTAAAGTAGGGAGGCTTACGTCTTGATGTGAGCCAACTATTTCACAGGAAACGAACCAAGAACGGTGCCGCTTTTATTCAGGCGAGATAACTCCCCATACTTTAATGGTGTTTAGGTACTCGAATTACGTCCCTTGGACCGGAAACCCCGTGTATCATCACCGCGGACTTCATTCAGTCCGCCTCTGTCCTGTGTCGCCGTTTGGAACGGCCCATTTCTAACCGCTCATGATCTGCACCGACAGAGCTGACTATGAAAAAAGTAACAGTGATGGTTTTCATCACTGTTACTTTTTTCATAGTCAGCTCTGGGATGGTTTTCATCACTGTTACTTTTTTCAGTCAGCTCTGGGATGGTTTTCATCACTGTTACTTTTTTCATAGTCAGCTCTGGGATGGTTTTCATCACTGTTACTTTTTTCATAGTCAGCTCTGTGATGGTTTTCATCACTGTTACTTTTTTCTTAGTCAGCTCTGTGATGGTTTTCATCACTGTTACTTTTTTCTTAGTCAGCTCTGTGATGGTTTTCATCACTGTTACTTTTTTCTTAGTCAGCTCTGTGATGGTTTTCATCACTGTTACTTTTTTCTTAGTCAGCTCTGTCGGTGCAGATCATGAGCGGTTAGAAATGGGCCGTTATTGCCAGCCAGCTATTGTCGGTTGCGCCGGCTTTTAAATCGAGGTAAAAAAATTATCCGTCACAAACTGTCAGATAACAGATTTCGCTTGAAGGAGCTGAGTGAGTGACATGATCTCAGACGCTGTGGCAGACTATTCCAAAAGAGGGCACAAGAAAAAAGGAAAAGAAAAGAAAGAAAAGCTATGCTTGTTTTGAATAGATCTATTCTGGCACTCTGGGTCTAGGTAACTGAAGGAAATTATTTCTGGAGCTAAAGTGGGAAGCTTCGTACAAGCTAGATATGCCGTACACCGGCGTATTGTTTGTAAGTGCCCTATACACAAAAACACCCAGAGAGAGAGAGAGAGAGAGAGAGAGAGAGAGAGAGAGAGAGAGAGAGAGAGAGAGAGAGAGAGAGAGAGAGAGAGAGAGAAGAGAGAGAGAGAGAGAGAGAGAGAGAGAGAGAGAGAGAGAGAGAGAGAGAGAGAGAGAGAGAGAGAAGAGAGAGAGAGAGAGAGAGAGAGAAGAGAGGAGAGAGAGAGAGAGAGAGAGAGAGAGAGAGAGAGAGAGAGAGAGAGAGAGAGAGAGAGAGAGAGAGAGAGAGAGAGGGGTTTAGTACCAAACGGGCTCCGTGACGAAACGGCGACTGAGAAACTTGAGAAGCCAAAGCCAAGTGAGGACGACGGTTTCATGTTGTATTGTTCCGCACTGCCTGACACCGGGTTTGAAAAGGTGATGTACTGATGCAAAACTGATGTACTTGAAAATGTGGGCGCTATTTATGACTTACCGGTTCTCTTCTTTTGATACCGGCTGGCGGCTGAAACGTGTGGCCTCGATGCTAATGTGTAAGTGTGCAAGGGCGGTAACACTTGTATGTAAGTCTCGAGTGTTTTGGTCAGGCTTGCCTCCCTTATCATGCTTGTCTTCCGAAATACCCGCGTGCTGAGGACTCGGGGTAATGGTATCCCTACCGATAAAGCTACCCGTCCATTACTCTAAAGCAGACCATAAGGTGAGTGGACATATCTCTGAATACCTAGACCAGCAGATGATTTGACGGGTAAGAGAGTATGTTAAGCCGGAAAGGGAAAATGCCAATAAACAGGTCGGTTAATGAACGGGTAGACCTGTAGATGTATAGAACAATGGGTGAGTGGATAGGCAGATATTCGCAGTAACCCGGAATGGCTGCCTCTAAATGAACAAGTGGGTTGATGAAGGTGTGCATTTTGGGGCATGCAGACCAGGTAAGTAGATTTGACTGGTAGGTCTTCGACGGTTGTTAGCCGGAAGTGAAGCATCTAGATGTGAAAAGGTAGACTAATTCTCGGGTAGGAAGGTTTGTTGGTACGTAGACCAGCAGATGTGTTGATAGATAAACATTCACGTTAAAGCGGAAGGGGGTATTAAAATGAACAAATAGGCTGATGAACCGGTGTGTGTGCGTGTGCGTGTGTGTGTGTGTGGGGGAAGAATACTTCTAAATGAACAGCAGCATAGTTGTAAATAATTGTGGAGTGTGTATATATATATATATATATATATAAGAGAGAGAGGAGAGAGAGAGAGAGAGAGAGAGAGAGAGAGAGAGAGAGAGAGAGAGAGAGAGGAGAGAGAGAGAGAGAGAGAGAAGATAAACAAAGCCAGCATGTTTCGTATTGGAAACGTTTTACTCCGAATTTTCGCCCTTGAGGGCTTTGTCAAGGCCTGCCCGGTCGGCTTGACTGATTCCTACAAAACGTAATTAGATTATAAAATACGTCATATTTTTATACGTCACACTCTCTTGCACACGACATGCATTCTAGACGACTAGGGAACACACACACACACACACACACACACACACACACACACATTCTCTCTCTCTCTCTCTCTCTCTCTCTCTCTCTCTCTCTCTCTCTCTCCGCCATCCACGTTTTCAGTTTGCTGCTAGCACGACTAAACATATGAGCGGCAAAATCAAAGAGGGAAGATCCAAACACATAACAGGTTCAAAAGAACGCTTATTTATTATGACACAGACACACAGTCTGCAACTTTTCGGGGAACTCCCCTTTGTCAAGCTACAAAACGACACTTAAACAACAGCTAAGCTGTGTGAGCCGGTTTGGCCTAGCGGTAAGGCGTTAGGCTGGTAAACGGAAGGACCTCGGTTCGATACCGCTTCGGCTCTCCTTTCTCTTCAAAAAGGTTGTGGTTTGTGGACACTGTCTTGTGACTTTGTCCATCACTTCCTACTGAAACATTAAAATGGCTCTCATCGCTGCCCATCTTAATGCAGAAGTCATTCTGGTGGTGACAGAGTTGCGATAGGTATATAATCTCCCTCTTTCCCCCACCTCCATACCCCCTTCCCCCCTTCTCCCCGTCCCTAATAAACCGTACGGTTGTGGACGTTAAGCACCATGTTTACTTACTTACAGCTAAACGGTTAAAAACGATGAAAAATGAGAAACGAATTTGTGTGGCTGAGGTGTTGTTTCTTGTCCAGTGCTTGGAAGATTGCTGTCATGCTAACAATCTACCAAGCAGGCTATATCGATGACATATTTGTGTAAAACAACAAAATCTAATGACGTAATACGCATTCCGTAAATAGCTGCACCCCGTAGAGAGATCCCCAGTCTATTTTTAGACCACTACAGTTAGTCTTAAATTGGCGTATTTCAAAAGGGCCAAAGCAGAAATTAATGCTATAGAAAAAGGAAAAAAGAAGAAGAAAACGTACCTAAAACTATACATTCATGCCAACAATCGTTTTTTAGCCAGATCTGCGTGGGTTAGTCCCTTTAAGTACACGTCAGAACATCATGTAATGAATGACGTCAGAAGTCTCTATTGGCTGTCTATTTCTGCTTGAAAATGTGCACACTAAAACAAAATTGATCCGATATTTCAACCAAAAATACCCTTAGATGAAACAAATTGCTTTATGACTAATTCTAAGTTTAGTTTACCTTCCCTAACAAAATATCAAAAGTATAGAAAAATATATTGGGGAAAATGAACTTTTTACGTCATGCAACGTCGCTAGTGTGCGTGAGAACAGGAAAAATGCACCAGCCCTTACCTTTTTTTGGTAAGCTACACAGAGAAACAGTTCACTAAAAGGGTCCTATGCGGTATTCTCTTCTAAAGCTGAGTACACTGGGGGCAATTCCTCTATGACTTGTGTGTTAAACGGTGAAAAAGCCGACAGCCGTATAATGAAAGAACAGTTTCATTGAAAAACGTTTCTCACACAATGGATTAATACCTACGACCGAAACAAATAAAAAGGCGCTATGTCTGTGTTATTCCTACTCATTCGTGTAGCATGTTTACACTGGGGGAGAAAAACGTTAAGCAAAACTAAAGATAACAGTAATTTACTGCTGATCTGGCGTCATCACAAAGCATGCAAGGATGATATATTGATGGTCCCTCCATGTCAGGTTCCCAGCCATGACTTTTACATCGAAGGGCTTCTGTTGTTGGCCAACACACGGGGTTTGAATGGAATAACTACAATCGGCTGACCAATAATGAAACATACACACTTTAAACAGACACGGGTTGCGTTCTCCAGCTGGAGTCATTTTTTTTCCCGGCATTCGCCGTTTATGTTCACAGCAACATCTGAGTCCATGTTGATGAGGGAGTTCGTGCAATTTTCTCCTCTGCATTACCCACGTGCCACTGTGCATATAAAGCCCTGTTTTCTACACGAACACTTGGCAGCGAGTGGCAGTCTGTTTAGCAGTTGCATTTCACCACGTGAAGCAGGTCCACTGCTGTACCCGCAACTACGTTCGCAAAGAGTGACATTTTGCTGCAAATGAGGTTTGGGGCAACCAATGTACAGTTGAATAGTTTTGGTATCTATTTGTCAGGTTGAAGCGTGTTCAAGCAGTCATCCATGCAACAGTTCCGCCATACAACAGAACAAGGGCGTCTTCCCCCTGCCTCTATGATTTTTTCTTTTCTTGCGAGTTTGACTTCTTGGTAACAACTTTCGAGGGGTTTCATAACTGAGGAGATTCTTTCAACTTCTGCATTGGCAAGCCTTTTCCTACAGAGAAAAGGCTACTTGTAGTATCGTATCCTCCCACTGCATGACCAAACATGATGTTTTCATAGATGTCTCTACTCCTATTGCTGCCTGGACTACTTTTAATTTTACGTCCCAGACTTTGGCTGCAGACTTTGTACCGGTCGAGAACAAAACTTTGCAGTGCTCAGGTTGAAATAATAATAGAAATAATAGAAGCACCAGTAAGTCCGTGTCTTCTTCAACGAGAGCGGTGGCTTTTCCTTTTTTTTCTTTTTTTTTCTTCTTTTCTTTCAGTTTAAGTTTCAAATAAAGTTTCCTTCAAGACGTTGCTCAGTTTGTTAATGAAGCGCTGCTTGTTTGGATTCGCCAGGACTTAACTGTATTTTTTATTTTTAGCACATAGCAGCATGTCACCTTCAAACATTACGTCACATCCGATTTTGCGCCCTTTTTTGTTTGTTTGTTTTGTTGCTATTTTTCTTCGGAGTTGTTTGACATCTTTGGTTAAAGGGCCGTAGGTGTATCCGTCAAAGAAGATTGTTGCTTTCCACACCTTTTTATAACAAAGTCTACAGACATCTGCACCAGCTGGTCGTCGTCAAAGATTTTCGCCACGCCAGACGATGCAAATGAGAATTGATGACAATGACAAAGTAGACATGTGGCAACGGCATATCAAGATGTTTGGACAGTGACTATATACTTTCAAAAAGTAGTCCTTTAATTCATTCTTCATGTACAGGACATTGCATGCATTTTTTGAAGTGCATGGTCCCTCTTCCTCTGAATTCATCAATTTCCTTTCCACCAGCTTCGTCAAATCAACTATGGGCACCTGCTCATTGTCCGTACTCTCGAGATATTGGATTACATGCTAAAACGCAGCCAAACATCAGGGGTCGCGCTGCCTTTTAGGGATTTGCGTCAACCGACGCGAAACATTACGTATTTTGCATCAATGGCACGAAAAATGCGTACAGTTTAACCTAGAATTAACGCACATTACAAAGCCAAAATGATGAAGTAACCTGATTGTAGCTCACGGTCTATAACGTCAGCAGACGAAAATAGTAAAAGGAAGGTCTATCCGTGCACAAAAAATGTGGTAACGTTCAGTAAATTTGCCAGTCACAGAAAAGGTTTGAATAGATCGGAATATCGTACACGGCATCATTTTCAAGGAAGAACTGCAGCAGACGATGTCGGTAAACCCAGTTCTCGTCTACCGCGGGATTTAGTAACGAGATGAAGTTGAAGTTGAAACTGCCGCCATTTTTTCTCTCATTCGTATTCGGTGTCGACGCGTGTTTTGTTTTCGATTTCGTAGTCTTCTACCTTTGAGTAAATTCTGATAATATTACACGCTGACAAAGTAGGCATACTGCTACTGCTGGGATCGTGTCCTCCGTCCAATGACCGGAAAATATCACTGATCAGTTCGGCAAAATGTCTGACCAGTCTGATACGGGAACCAATCTTTATTTTTTCGGAAAAGTATGCTAATTTTATTCACAAACAGGGCGCTGCCGACTATAAGGCACATGGATAAGATTTTAGGAAAAGTTTCACCGTCGCCTAATAGTCCAAACTTTACGGTAGCTTACGGGGTTACGCGTTTATTTCGCTGTCCAGATTCCGCCCTTCATTGACTGACTTGAACGGCTGAGATGACACTGAGTTTGCAAGTAAATCTAGTGTTGAGTGACGCGGCATCCACCAGTGAGGCATACGGCTTGTTTAATCAGTGTTGTCATTTTGCGTACGGTGACGCAGCGATGTGGCTAAAATGCGTACGGCACCCGAAAAATGCAAGATTTACGCAAAATTTTGCAATGAGCGCGACCCCTGAAACATCTTTGATTTTTCGGGTCTTAATCCGATGCATTGTTTCTTTGATGGCGAACAATTTGGGTATCTGGGAGTCTGCATGGAAATTAGAGTAGCACATATTGTGATACACATCATTATGTGCAAAACAGTATTGCATACATTCTAGTTTTGCCTTTATATCTCTAGATCATGTGACCTTTCGCTTACAGCAGTACGTGTTACAGAAATGAGTCTTTCCATACTATCTCTTCTGGGCACCCTTCTTCACAATCTCCTCCTGATGGCCACAAAACAAACTTCTTTGCGAGCTATCAAAAGAAGAGTCACGTAGTCGCATTCGTCTTTTCTTTGATGGCGACACGATGATAATTTTCATTAATTTAACCGCAGTGACACTCTCGACGGTGAGCATGGACATGATCTCCCGTTTTGACTTGTAAGTCTTCCCCTCGCTGGACATTAGCATAGTTAATTGGTACACTCCCCCTCTTCCCAAGAGTGATTTTGTTTATCTCGTCATTGAAGTCCATTTTGCAGATTTTGCAAGTCACTTCAGCATCCTGGAAAAGAACAGGAACCTTTATTGATTTAACTGTTGTTTGTTCAGTGAAAAAGACATACATTTTTACTCTCACGCAAAAACGCGCGTACGTATACACAAGATATATATATATCTAACACAACAAATGTTCTTATCGGAGGTTTTTTTTCATTCTCTTTGTTATGTTTGTTATTCTGTTAGTTTGAAATTAATGACATGGAAATGTTCAATTACGCTTATTATTGACTTGGTTGGGTTTGCCACTGATGGTTTTGCGTGTTGAATTGTTTTGACCTGGTATCGAATAATGTTCAATGTGCGATTTATCCTGAGGTGATCGTATGATTGCTGACTGGCCTTAAAACACCCCCAAAAGAGCTGGTGAGTTTATTTACATAGGTACGTTATAGCCGAAATGGTTTACCATACATTGGTAAGCGTTAAGAATAACACTAGGGAATCACGAACGGTTTTCTCCAGTGTCTTCCTTCTTCGGCATCAGCGCAATACGTATTAATAAATCAGAAGTGTTTCTGGGCTCACATTCATGCAAACCATCGGCTTTACTGGCCAATGTTGTTTGTTAAAATCTGTCTTTCTGTCTAGTCAGTAACCTCGATGTTCTTTATGCACAAGGGAGGTCAGTTGACCTTTGCCCACAGATGACACAGCTACACCCGAATTTACTCCAGATTTTCACACAAGTGCAATGATCTTCCGTCGTATGGGTACTGTCAATCGATCTCGCACTGAACAACAGGATTGTGACAGGTTGAGGCTGAACCGCAGTTGTTAATACTGTACGCTCCTCCACCACTCTTCCTTCGTCGCCGAAACATTTCGGATCACCAAAGTTGTCTCCCATGATGAGCGACAAAAACACAACATAATAATAAGGATATGTTGCACTGGTCAGTTAAGCCGATTAGCTGCATCAATAAAATCCCAGTAACAATTCCGATGTATCGACCAGTGTTACAAAGGTGCCAAAGTCGCAACACACTGGCGAAAACCAAGCCGCCCCGCCCGATCGCTTTTCTGTTTAGATCTAGCTTGCCTACTTGCTGTAATGAAACCGTAGCCTAAGGAATCTTGAACGATGTTAATTTAAAAAAATTGAGCCGCACAGACAGCAGCTGGAACGCTGATTTCAAACGGATAACAGCTTGCATTTTATAGTGTTTCTGCAGACGAACGCACATTTCAAGAATCCAATCTCACGAGCAGACGAACGTTTGAATGACGCCGCGAGAACCTCCGCTAATCGAGTGACCTAGTTATTGGCGCCGAGTTTTGCCCGGTTTTTCTTGTCTGTGTGTGTTAATTACTGCTTATGCTCACTCAGGTGTTGTAGCTTTTTAGCCAGAGTTGCGATTACATTACAAACTTACCTCCAAATAGTCTTCCGATGCAGACTGGCGTGGAATCTCCCCTGCGTGAAGGTCAGCTGACATATTGTAAACAAACAGCGCATCCGGCATGGCTCGCCAGTTTGGTCATACACTCTCTACTTTAAAAAAAAGAAGATATATTTTAAAATTCGAATTTCTCGATTTCCCTCAGTATCTTTTTCTATATTATACAGAATTATGTCGCTCCGCATTAATCGATCTTTCAAAATTTGTCAAAATGTAACGGAAAGGAATTTGTTTTATCTTAAATATTGTTATTCTTGGACAAAACATCAGCTTTCGTTTGATCTGCGTATTTGGTAATTTGTGAATATATTTTACAAGTTATGCCTCACCTGTTATCAGAACAGATACAACAGTAATATTACGTCACGCGACCTCGTTTTCCCCAAGTAGGACTAGGTAAAGTAAGTAAACATGGTGCTTAACGTCCACAGAAACCACAAGGCTTATTAGGGACCGGGAGAACGGGGGTAAGGGGGTATGGAGGTGGAGGGAGAGGGAGATTACATACCTATCGCTACACTGTCACCACCAGAATGACTTCTGCATTAAGATGGGCAGCGATGAGAGCCGTTTTAATGTTTCATTAATTGTGAGGGACAAAGTCACAAGACCGTGTCCACAAACCACAACTTTTGAAGAGAAAGGAGAGCCGAAGCGGTATCGAACCGAGGTCCTTCCGCTTACCAGCCTACCGCCATACCGCTAGGCCAAACAGGCTCTCAAGGACTAGGAATTTCGTGTCCTGTTTTACACCTGATAAGTTGTGGGCGTACCCAAGTGTAACACAGCTTAAAAAAAAACGTTGTTGCTGACATTTTCATTTTATACCTCATTTGGCCATAGATTTACTAACCCGAAAGAAGTAAACATATTCCTAGCATTAGTTTCTGTAAATATTTACTTGTAAATCTCTTGACCGGATGGTATGTCTCTTATCGGGGTTGTCTGATCAGTTTTAATCTAAGAATGATTGACTCAAAACAGGCTAAAGAGTTAAACAAAAGGAAAACCTGAAAGAAGTGCATAAAAAGCAGTAAAAAGCGCCTTCGAGCACCAATATACACAGTTCCGCGAAAAAAGAAATTTTACTCTGCGAATATCCCGTTGGAACACCCGTATAACCCGCACCACCACCAAAAAAGAAGCCTGGGGCACAGTTGTCATCCATTTGTTTTTTCTCTCAAAAAGTTGCAAAGATCTGCAACTTTCTGGTAAGTTGCAAACTTCTGCGATTGTGTGAATCCTCCATGGAGAAAGCAGCCAAATAGCAGGCACTGTCTGGTTTTAGCGGAGGATTTTTTTTTTTTTTTTTTTTGAACGCGAACAGGGTGACCCATTTTATTCCGCGGGCCAAGATGGGAAACCGAGTTAGCCAAAACTAACGTATTTGCAAAGTAAGGAGAGAGTTTGGAGAAGAAGAAAGAAATGGAGGTCAATGAACAGGGTCGGTGGAGAGAGAGAGAGAGAGAGAGAGAGAGAGAGAGAGAGAGAGAGAGAGAGAGAGAGAGAGAGAGAGAGAGAGAGAGAGAGAGATGTATGTCGTATGTTTGAAATACTAATAAGATTAAAATAAAAATTAAATAAAAAAATTAAAATTAAAAGAGAGATGAATATTACCTTGCTTACGAGCCAAGCATATATAACACTGAAGCACGGTTTCGCCGTGTTGGGGTTATTTTTTCCCGGTGTCATTTCTTGGCAGTTTTCATTTTGTAAGTTAATACTACCTTCACCAACAATGACGTTCAGCTCATTTTGCGTTTGGCAGCAACTGATGGGAAATAGCGTCATATTGGCTTTGCACATACTAGCGTTAAAAGCAGTGGCCGCAGGCGCAGGGCTGGTACCAGTAGCGTTGCTTGAACAGTTGCTTAGGGCGAGCTCGTTCTTTGTGTTGTACCATGGTGAATTCTCAAAGTTTGTCCAGTTCGTCACTCCGCAGCAGCCGAAGTAGACTTGGAGCACGTCCAAGAACTGAGAGAAGATCTTAGTGGAATTGGTCGTTCCTTCATAGTCTTCCTTCAGAAGTCCTAGCATCTTGTCCTTCGTATCTTTCTTGATCGTTTCTTTGACTACAAGGGCGTGCACTATTGCAATGACTTGGGCGGCGACTGCTATTCCGACCAAAGCAGAATAAACCTTCAGCATTAACTTGTGGCTTCGAATGCACCCGCAACATCCAAGGAACCCCAATAACACGGCTAAAAGTCCACCTACGGTCATGGATACGGACGCCCCTTTCAGTACCTCACCGATGTTGACATTTTTAAGACGTCCGCTTGGATCCCATGAGGCTAAGCCAGTGAGACGGGCAGAATCCGTTCTAGACAGTATCCCAACCAGGCACATTGCAAAGGCGATAGCGGTCAGAACAATGTTTAGAGCGAGGAAAATGATATTCAACAAGGAAGGTTTGGGAAGCTTAAATGGTTCCTTCTTTCCCGATTCATCCTGGCATTTGATACAAGCAACCATTTGAAGCATACAACCTTTCATTAAATCCTTTACACCCTTCTTCTGCGGTGGTGGGATAACTGTTGGAGTGTCGGTGTCTGAAACAGAATTATTTGCCGAACTCTCCCCCGATGCCGTACCTGATGAAATGGATGTTAAAGATTTCTGATCGTCCTTTGTGGCTGTTTCTGCATAGTCCACATGATCAGCAGCTGTATCTGTCGCATATGGTTGACCCTTCAGTATAGCGCCGGTTTCTGGAACGGTGTCTTTGTCATTCGGTTCCTCTTCCATACCGAATGTTTTGAACAGAGAACCCACTTCTCCCGGCTCCTCATCTAGAACGCTGCCGTTCACATTGTTACGTTGATCAGCTTTGTCTGAGACCTCGGCTAGTACCTCTGCCATATTGAGCTTTAAAGTCTCTTTCTTTTTAATTGTTACTTATTTTCACACAACCGTCGCTGCCTCTTTGCTGTTTGCTCTGTAATTATTCCGGGATTTGGTTGTTTTCATGTTTGTGCTTTCAGTGAACACTCCAGTATGTAGCTTGTCTGTCTGCCGTAAGCACGGTATTGTGATAATTTCATCCATGAAACCTCGAGTCTCTTTCCATTATAATGGTAATATTGGCGGTCTTTCATTCATAAAGTCTCGCTTTTCTTTCTATCATAACATTAGTCTTCCCCCTCTTCAACAGTGTCTGGCATATCTTTCTACACAAAGTCTGGCTTTTAAATCAGCTGTCTTTTCATACGGATATCTTATCCTGGTTTTCGGGCTTTGTTTATTTATTTATTGTTTGTTGTTGTTGTTTGTTTTTTG
>JABMCL010002160.1:467500-502500 GCA_018857735.1 Alviniconcha marisindica
GTCCTTTGCCCAGTCGCCACTTGTGTCGTTTGCCCAGTCGCCACTTGTGTCGTTTACCCAGTCGCCACTTGTATCGTTTGCCCAGTCGCCACTTGTGTCGTTTACCCAGTCGCCACTTGTGTCGTTTACCCAGTCGCCACTTGTGTCGTTTGCCCAGTCGCCACTTGTGTCATTTACCCAGTCGCCACTTGTGTCGTTTGCCCAGTCGCCACCTGTGTCGTTTGCCCAGTCGCCACTTGTGTTGTTTGCCCAGTCGCCACTTTCGTCATTGGAAACGTGTGGACCTGGCGCTCCCAACATGTACTCTTCAACTAGAGTGAATCTTTGTTATTAGGGATAGAGTGAGCTGCGTAATTTATCTTTAAAGTAGGCTGTGTACTGTTGTAATGTTTCATGTATAGCTCTTTGAGCAGTATACATGTATTGCAAAGGGATTAGTCGTATTAGAAATACATTATTATTATTATTATTATTATTATTATTATTATTATTATTATTATTATTATTATCATATCCATTCCATTTGTTTCGACCTCATAATTATAGTGGCCATTGATGACTGCACGTCAAAATCCGTTTATTTGTCTGTCTTTCCATCTGTCTGCTATCATGGCCTGGTTCGCTTGTTTCTCACTTCCCCGTGTGTGCGTCCAGTTGTCGCGGTCTTCAGCCGTGTCCTTCTTACAGCCGCTGCAATGCTGCTGGCTTTCCGCTGTGCCTTCTCTCGTACCATCCTCGTTGCTCCTCTTCTTCCTGCTTCTAAAATGTGTATGTAAGACATTTGGTACAACCAATTTAAACATAACGGGAAATTAACAACATTCAGCTGCGAAAGATACTAACTGAAACAAATCTGGAGAGGGGAGGGGTGGGGGGGGGGGGGGGGGGGGGGGGGGGGGATTCAAACCTACTTCCATGTTAACCGACTTGTGAAACCCCTGAGCCTTGTTGCTATTGGTAGCCAAGTAAAAACCGTTGTGTCAGCAGTGTCCGACGGTCGGAAAGGTCAAGTCCGGTTTGCCCCTTGGTTGGGTTTGGTAGAGTATATACCAAATGAAAAACATGGACAGTGAATAGACACGGCCTTCATAATTGTGACCATAACCTTCAGTAAGGCACACCCTCGTTCCAAGTATGTTATTGTATATATCCAAGTCTGACTGTTCGGTAGATGGCCTTTTCACTTGCAACATTTACCTGTTCTACATTGGTCAACAGCACTTGCAACATTTCCCTGTTCTACATTGACCAACAGTACTTGCAACATTTCCCTATTCTACACCGATCAAAAGCGCTTGCAACATTTCCCTGTTCTACACCGATCAAAAGCGAACCAGCGGAGCTCAACCTGGAAACAAGAAAGTACTTGTGCGGTATAAGTATTTAGGGAACAACCGTACAGAAACGCCACCTTTTCTACCTGTTCACGTCAGCTTGTGGTCTGCCAGCAACAGCAGCAGCAGCACTATGTCCGTTCCGTCCACAGCCCGAGATGGTCAACGTTTTCTGAGCCCGCGTCTGTAGCTGTCTACCGCCTCGTGGTGACAGGAAGCAAGGGTTAATGTTCCGTCTGTATCTGTCTACCGCCGCGTGGTGACAGGAAGCAAGGGTTAACGTTCCGTCTGTATCTGTCTACCGCCGCGTGGTGACAGGAAGCAAGGGTTAACGTTCGGTCTGTATCTGTCTACCGCCGCGTGGTGACAGGAAGCAAGGGTTAACGTTCCGTCTGTATCTGTCTACCGCCGCGTGGTGACAGGAAGCAAGGGTTAACGTTCCGTCTGTATCTGTCTACCGCCGCGTGGTGACAGGAAGCAAGGGTTAACGTTCCCGGGCTGTATCTGTCTACCGCCGCGTGGTGACAGGAAGCAAGGGTTAACGTTCCGTCTGTATCTGTCTACCGCCTCGTGGTGACAGGAAGCAAGGGTTAACGTTCCGTCTGTATCTGTCTACCGCCGCGTGGTGACAGGAAGCAAGGGTTAACGTTCCGTCTGTATCTGTCTACCGCCGCGTGGTGACAGGAAGCAAGGGTTAACGTTCCGTCTGTATCTGTCTACCGCCGCGTGGTGACAGGAAGCAAGGGTTAACGTTCCGTCTGTATCTGTCTACCGCCTCGTGGTGACAGGAAGCAAGGGTTAAAGTTCGGTCTGTATCTGTCTACCGCCGCGTGGTGACAGGAAGCAAGGGTTAACGTTCGGTCTGTATCTGTCTACCGCCGCGTGGTGACAGGAAGCAAGGGTTAACGTTCCGTCTGTATCTGTCTACCGCCGCGTGGTGACAGGAAGCAAGGGTTAACGTTCGGTCTGTATCTGTCTACCGCCGCGTGGTGACAGGAAGCAAGGGTTAACGTTCGGTCTGTATCTGTCTACCGCCGCGTGGTGACAGGAAGCAAGGGTTAACGTTCGTCTGTATCTGTCTACCGCCGCGTGGTGACAGGAAGCAAGGGTTAACGTTCGGTCTGTATCTGTCTACCGCCGCGTGGTGACAGGAAGCAAGGGTTAACGTTCCGTCTGTATCTGTCTACCGCCGCGTGGTGACAGGAAGCAAGGGTTAACGTTCGGTCTGTATCTGTCTACCGCCGCGTGGTGACAGGAAGCAAGGGTTAACGTTCCGTCTGTATCTGTCTACCGCCGCGTGGTGACAGGAAGCAAGGGTTAACGTTCCGTCTGTATCTGTCTACCGCCGCGTGGTGACAGGAAGCAAGGGTTAACGTTCGGTCTGTATCTGTCTACCGCCGCGTGGTGACAGGAAGCAAGGGTTAACGTTCGGTCTGTATCTGTCTACCGCCGCGTGGTGACAGGAAGCAAGGGTTAACGTTCGGTCTGTATCTGTCTACCGCCGCGTGGTGACAGGAAGCAAGGGTTAACGTTCGGTCTGTATCTGTCTACCGCCGCGTGGTGACAGGAAGCAAGGGTTAACGTTCGGTCTGTATCTGTCTACCGCCCGTGGTGACAGGAAGCAAGGGTTAACGTTCGGTCTGTATCTGTCTACCGCCTCGTGGTGACAGGAAGCAAGGGTTAACGTTCGGTCTGTATCTGTCTACCGCCTCGTGGTGACAGGAAGCAAGGGTTAACGTTAGGTCTGTATCTGTCTACCGCCGCGTGGTGACAGGAAGCAAGGGTTAACGTTCGGTCTGTATCTGTCTACCGCCGCGTGGTGACAGGAAGCAAGGGTTAACGTTCGGTCTGTATCTGTCTACCGCCTCGTGGTGACAGGAAGCAAGGGTTAACGTTCGGTCTGTATCTGTCTACCGCCTCGTGGTGACAGGAAGCAAGGGTTAACGTTCGGTCTGTATCTGTCTACCGCCTCGTGGTGACAGGAAGCAAGGGTTAACGTTCGGTCTGTATCTGTCTACCGCCTCGTGGTGACAGGAAGCAAGGGTTAACGTTCGGTCTGTATCTGTCTACCGCCTCGTGGTGACAGGAAGCAAGGGTTAACGTTCGGTCTGTATCTGTCTACCGCCTCGTGGTGACAGGAAGCAAGGGTTAACGTTCGGTCTGTATCTGTCTACCGCCTCGTGGTGACAGGAAGCAAGGGTTAACGTTAGGTCTGCTAAAAATCCTCAGATTGAAAGATTTTCTTCGTAAAGCCGAGGGACGGTTAGGATAGAGTCTTTGATGCTTCGCCTGCTGCCATCAATTCTGCCTTCCTGGCTCATTCAGCTACGTTTCCTCCTATCCTCCTCACACACTGAGATGGGATGTGAAGAGTACATCTAACCTTGACTTGCTCTATGTGACCTTCATGGTTGACCTGTAATTTGATCAAGCGTGGTTTGCTGTATATGACCTTCATGGTTGGCTTGTAATTTGATCAAATGTGGTTTGCTCTATCTGACATTCATGGCTGACTTGTGATTTGATCAAGTGTGGTTTGCTCTATATGACCTTTATGGCTGACGTGATTTGATCAACTGTAGTTTGCTCTATATCACCTTCATGAATGACTTGTAATTTGATCAAGTGTAGTTTGCTCTATAATTATGGCTGATTTGGTATTACAGAAGGAGAATCACATGGAAGATACAACTGTAGGAGAATCCATTTAAAATCGTCAGGGACTGATTTCCTGGACCAAATAACTGGATTAGCGATGAATGGACCAAATAACTGGATTAGCGATGAATGGAGCTGTGAGCCTATTTCCAGCCCCATGACGTCACATGATGTCCTTGGCTACACATGTTCCATGTGCATATAGGACGCCATGCAACTTCTGCTTGAACTGCAACTATTCCTGCATTCTGCCGTGGAGCAGACGTCTCAGAATGGACATCTGCATTAGTTTAACCTCTCCTCTACAGCTGCCTTAACTCGACCGCTCCTGTCCACTTGACTGAACTCCTGACAGTTTACATACCAACCCGTCAGCTACGCTCGTCTTCTGATACTTCCGTTCTCTGTCCCCCCTCTCTGCGTACACACCTCTCTCTGCGTACACACCTCTCTGCGTACACACCTCTCTGCGTACACATCTCTCTGCGTACACACCTCTCTGCGTACACACCTCTCTGCGTACACACCTCTCTCTGCGTACACACCTCTCTCTGCGTACACACCTCTCTGCGTACACACCTCTCTCTGCGTACACACCTCTCTGCGTACACACCTCTCTGCGTACACACCTCTCTGCGTACACTGCGTACACACTCACTTGGTCAGAGATCTTTTTCCTGTATTGCACCGTCTGTCAGGAACAGTCTCCCTTGCAAAGTTAGATCATAAAACACACTCGCATCTTGAAAATCATCTTTGAAATCTCACCTCTTCAAGCTATCCTATTGACTGCGTGCGTGCGTGCGTGTGTGTGTGTTTGTGTTTGTGTGTGTGTGTGTGTGTGTGTGTGTGTGTGTGTGTGTGTGTGTGTGTGTGTGTATGTGTTGTGTGTGTGTGTGTGTGTGTGTGTGTGTGTGTGTGTGTGTGTGTGTGTGTGTGTGTGTGTGTGTGTGTGTGTGTGTGTGAACTTGAGAAAGTTTGTTTTGATTGTTTTGTTCTTTGCTTTGTAATGGGCTATGTGTTCCAGTTTGGAGAAATAGCACATTATTATTATTATTATTGTTGTTGTTGTATTCGAGACCTTTCGTAAGAGGAGACTACAAGAGTAGGAAGATGGTTCAGCACGCTAATGCACGCCAGCCTGCACCAACATGACCTCGGAGTCAGTGACTATGGAGACTGGAGACTCACACGGCACAGTTATGCTGCTGGTCCAAAGGCACAAAGTGACAAGGTTCCAGACAATGAGGGCAACGCGGAAGGCAGTAAGTGGGTGGTGTTTGACTCCCAGACAGTCAGGACAACAGGCAAGGCAGTAAGTGGGTGGTGTTTGACTCCCAGACAGTCAGGACAACAGGAAGGCAGTAAGTGGTGGGTTTGCTCCAGACAGTCAGGACAACAGGCAAGGCAGTAAGTGGGTGGTGTTTGACTCCCAGACAGTCAGGACAACAGGCAAGGCAGTAAGTAGGTGGTGTTTGACTCCCAGACAGTCAGGACAACAGGCAAGGCAGTAAGTGGGTGGTGTTTGTCTCCCAGACAGTCAGGACAACAGGCAAGGCAGTAAGTGGGTGGGTGGTGTTTGACTCCCAGACAGTCGGGACAAGAGGGAAGGCAGTAAGTGGGTGGTGTTTGACTCCCAGACAGTCAGGACAAGAGGGAAGGCAGTAAGTGGGTGGTGTTTGACTCCCAGACAGTCAGGACAACAGGCAAGGCAGTAAGTGGGTGGGTGGTGTTTGACTCCCAGACAGTCGGGACAAGAGGGAAGGCAGTAAGTGGGTTGTGTTTGACTCCCAGACAGTCAGGACAGGAGGGAAGGCAGTAAGTGGGTTGTGTTTGACTCCCAGACAGTCAGGACAACAGGGAAGGCAGTAAGTGGGTGGGTGGTGTTTGAATCTCAGACAGTCGGGACAACAGGGAAGGCAGTAAGTAAGTGTGGGCGTTTGACTCCCAGACAGTCTCGTAGGTCATATCATGGCGTCTCCTTTGTTTCTTTAATTTTCAAGTGCAACAAAAATAACTGCCCTGTCCGCTTATAGATTTTAAACGGAAATACATGACGCGTTTAACCTGTGTGTGCGGCGCGCGCGCGCGCGCGTGTGTGTGTGTGTGTGTGTGTGTGTGTGTGTGTGTGTGTGTGTGTGTGTGTGTGTGTGTGTGTGATCAATATAGGTATAAAAAATCAACTAAACTCAAGTTTATTTCTTCAGTTTTACTGTTGGCAGAACGCGGCCACTGCAGAGACTGGGAGCAGGTTGATCATTCTGCTCACAGCTCAGTTTGATGCTTGAGTGCCGTGACACAAACCTACTTTTTCCCCAGAGAGACCTAAGGACGCCGTAAGATAGGGAAGGGAAGAGGGAGGCACGTCAATAAAGCACACAGAATCGTCTGTGGGAGCAAATACAAACCATCTGCATATGTCTTCCACAGAAAAGGCTTCTCCAGTATGGGGTGGGTCGATAGAAACACTTTTCTCTCCTTATTCTCCAAAGAATGAACTAACAAACTAGGGAGACCGAGTGGTACCGACCGACTGGAGATGCGCTCTTGGATATTTGGCTGGCAATGTTCGCCATAATCTGCCCTGTTGAACCTTTTAATAAGTGTTGCTCCCAAACCAATATTGCTTGTTTAAATTCCATTTCCCCTATCGCTGTGTGTCTGTGGCGATGACGTCACTGCCACGCACGACAGGACGGAGTTACAGCGAGGCTGAAGTGGAGCGTAATGGAAATGGTGGAGAGGGTTTCAGGGGCAGGAGTTTGGAGGCCACTGTGTGTGGGGAAGGGAGGTAAAAGTGTATGTGGAAGGGAGCTGAAGTTCACAGTGTACGTGGAAGGTGGTTGAAGGTGAAAGTATATGTGGAAGGTGGTTGAAGGTGAAAGTGTATGTGGAAGGTGGTTGAAGGTGAAAGTTTATTTGGAAGGGGGTTAAAAGTTGAATGTATGAGGAAGGGGGTGAAGGTCAAAATGTATGTGGATGGAGGAGGAAGGTCAAGGTGTATGAGAAAGGGGGTTGAAGGTCAAAGTGTATGTGGAAGGGAAGTGGAGGGGGCGTGCATTTATTTATCAATGACGTTTTACCTCGATGTTTGCTGTTGTAGTAATTAATTTTAATGATGTTTTATGACTGGCGTGCATGAATGTGTGATGAGTGTACTTGGCACCACAAAACATTCCTAGTGCAGTTGTATTGACACTTGGCAATAAGGTTGTATTGTGCATGAAAGAATAAACAGTTCAGGTGATGGAGAAGATGTCAGGATAAGCGGTTCCGGTGATGAGAGGATGATAGGACGAACACTCCAGGTGATGAGAGGATGTCAGGACGAACACTCCAGGTGATGAGAGGACGACAGGACGAACACTCCAGGTGATGAGAGAATGACAGGACGAACACTCCAGGTGACGAGAGAATGACAGGACGAACACTCCGGGTGATGAGAGGGCGACAGGACGAACACTCCAGGTGATGAGAGGTTGACCAGTTCAGACGGTGACGGTATGTCAAGGTAAAAAAAATGTTCGGACGATGGCAGTATAGGTGATGACATGATGGTAGGGTGAACAGCAGGGGTGATGGCGAGTTGTCAGGATAAACAGTTGAGGGAATGTCTGAATGTCAGGTGAACAGCTGAGGTGATGACTGGATATCAGGGTGAACAGTTCAGGTGATGGCAGGATATCAGGGTGAACAGTTGAGGTGATGACAGGATATCAGGGTGAACAGTTGAGGTGATGACAGGATATCAGGGTGAACAGTTGAGGTAATGACAGGATATCAGGGTGAACAGTTGAGATGATGACAGGATGTGAGGATGAACAGTTGAGGTGATGGGGGATGTCAGGGTGAACAGTTGAGGTGATGACAGGATGTCAGGATGAACAGTTGAGGTGATGACAGGATGTGAGGGTGAACAGTTGAGGTGATGACATGATATCAGGGTGAACAGTTGAGGTAATGGCAGGATGAACAGTTGAGGTGATGGCGGGATGTCAGGTGTAGTTCAGGGTGTGACATGCTGACAGGATGAAGAATTCACACGATGGCAGGGAGTCAAGGTGAAATGTACGGGTGCAGACTGGATGTCCTTGTGAACAAGTACGAGGACAAGATGTCATGGTGAACAAGTACAAGGACAGGATGTCATGGTAAACGAGTACAAGGACAGAATGTCATGCTGAACAAGTACAAGGACAGGATGTCATGGTGAACAAGTAAAATGGCAGGACGTCATAGTGAGTGAATAAGTACAAAGACAAGATATGATGTTGAACACGTACAAGGACAGGATGTCATATTGAGCACATACAGAACAGGATGTCATGGTGAACAAGTATAAAGACAGGATGTCATGAAACACACATTAGCGATAGTGCAACAAATGAGAGAGAGAGTGAGAGAGAGAGAGAAGAGAGAGAGAGAGAGAGAGAGAGAGAGAGAGAGAGAGAGAGAGAGAGAGAGAGAGAGAGACACACACACACACACACACCACACACACACACACACACACACACACACACACACACACACACACACACACAGAGAAACAGACATACAGACAAACAGAGAGACAGAGACACAGATTAAAGGTATATAGCGAATCTCTGTAATACATCGCAGGTGGCACGAAAAATAATACATCTTTACTACCAGGTGGTACTGAAACGGATAGAGCGGAGGTATGTGAACATTCAGAACAAGAAGATAAACATACAAGTCAAAATATTGGTTTACAATTGATACATGATTTATTTCTCAGGAATCACAACCCCACAAAGACTGAATATAACAACAGTGACATTCTTTATCTTGGTTATATCGCGCACACTTACTATGCAAATAACATTCAATAGAACTGTACAAATGAAATGAGTGTGTTCTTTTCTTCTGTATTTAAGTACTGAAACGCAATAACCAGAATCTGACTTTCCGTTTTTAAGACGAAAAACATACGAACGTATTTTCAATCGAAACAATAAAGTGGATGGACTATTACCGTGCTCTTGAGTGATCGGCTGACAACAGTCATTGATCAGACGTGGCGGTTGTCAACAGTCATTGATCAGACGTGGCGGTGTCAACAGTCATTGATCAGACGTGGCGGTTGTCAACATTCATTGATCAGACGTGGCGGTTGTCAACAGTCATTGATCAGACGTGGCGGTTGTCAACAGTCATTGATCAGACGTGGCGGTGCCAACAGTCATTGGTCAGACGTGGCGGTTGTCAACAGTCATTGATCAGACGTGGCGGTTGTCAACAGTCATTGATCAGACGTGGCGGTTGTCAACAGTCATTGATCAGACGTGGCGGTGTCAACAGTCATTGATCAGACGTGGCGGTGTCAACAGTCATTGATCAGACGTGGCGGTTGTCAACAGTCATTGATCAGACGTGGCGGTTGTCAACAGTTACGGACCACAGTGGACCTGCGTTGGGGGTGACAACAGTCACGGACCACAGCGGACTAGTGGTGGGGGTTGACAACAGCCATGGACCACCGCGGACCAGTGGTGGGGGCTGACAGCAGTCACGGACCACAGCGGACCTGTGTTGGGGGTTGACAACAGTCACGGACCACAGCGGACACAACTGGTGGCCCTGTCATGATCCTGTTGTGCTGGTTGATAAAGTCTGGACACCACCGCTAGTGCCCGGAACTGTCGTGTGACAGCCGTTGTGGTCGTGGTTTCCTGCCACGATTTGGTCCGACAGGTGTCAATAAAACAGCGCCACAACTAATAATAATAATAAATAACTTTTGTATAACGCTATTCTCTGGTGTACACAAACTCACTAATCAACTAAACCAGTAAGTCATCAGATAAATTAGTCTTGCTGATCCAGTAAGTCAACAGATAGGTTAGTCTTGCTGATCCAGTAAGTCAACAGATAGGTTAGTCTTGCTGATCCAGTAAGTCAACAGATAGGTTAGTCTTGCTGATCCAGTAAGTCAACAGATAGGTTAGTCTTGCTCATCCAGTAAGTCAACAGATAGGTTAGTCTTGCTCATCCACTAAGTCAACAGATAGGTTAGTCTTGCTCATCCACTAAGTCAACAGATAGGTTAGTCTTGCTGAACCAATAAGTCAACAGATAGGTTAGTCTTGCTGAACCAGTAAGTCAACAGATAGGTTAGTCTTGCTGAACCAGTAGGTCAACAGATCGGTAAGGATGTCTTTCAGAAGTTTTAAAATATCTAGCTTGCCTGATTAGTAACTTGATTGTGTGTGTGTGTGTGTGTGTGTGTGTGTGTGTGTGTGTGTGTGTGTGTGTGTGTGTGTGTGTGTGTGTGTGTGTGTGTGTGTGTGTGTAAGAAGATGGACTCATTGTTTTATTTCTTCTAGAGTAACAAATCAGTGATGTACGTATGCTTGCAGCCTAATTGCTCAGAGATGTCCCAGTACTTAACTTTACACTGTCAGATAATTATGTCATGCTTTCAGCTGTATTATATCTCAGAAAACATGCCGGAAACACTGCCGTTTTCTGTGTGCATCACTGGTTGTCTCCCTTCCTCTCGGGGGCACTAACTCTAGCTACCTGCAAGCACAGGTATAGATAATTAGCATGCAGCTGTCAGCGTGCACGTGAGAAACATGAAGGTGGCTAGGTATGTGCGCAGTTCAGAACGAAAATCAAGAAACAGCGGCAGAGGTGTGCAACATGGCCCTGACACTAATTCACAGTAGCGTTGATTTGCTTTGAGCGTAAAGATAGAGACTGAATGTATGAATCAACTTTATAGCAGTCTTAATCCTAGTCGTGTATCCGGTTTGTCTGAATCCTCTAAACGGCTGACGCGGATGTTGCTCCGTAAAACCTGTCAGTTTTTACCACCTGGTGCCGCCCGTGTGGATTGGGAGTTAGCGGGCATGCCCCGTTTCACAAGAAGATGGCCGGCGATAGAATCGATAAATCTTTTGTCCTTGGTGCCGTTGCCGCCAGTCTCCCTCGACAACTTGTCTGACATGTGCGGAACGAGCACAGGAAAGTCCAGGGTTCGCGCAGTAACGAAGTCACCCTGGCGAATCACCTCCTCGCTTCTCCGAACCAAACCACCGACCGGCAGGTGTGCGGGCCGTTCCCCGGCAGAGGCGTCCCTCTTGATGAGGTCCCCGGCAATGGAGTCCAGGTAGTCTGATCCATAGCGCCGAGAGAACGTGCCCCTCTTCAGTGCCAGCTCCCAGGCCGAGGGGCTCATGTAGCGCTTGTGCGGACCAGCGTAACGCCCTGTGCGTGCTTCTGGGGAAAGCTGAAGCCACTGCCTCTTCAGCAAATCGCCCGACACTGCATCGAGGTAGGGCCTGTCCACTGCGTATCGCCCTCCCATGTCCACAGATGAATAACGTCTGAGTGAATTTCGCTTAAGGTCACCTGCAATGGGGTCAGTAAATCTTTGGCCATCTGGCCGTTTCAGCAACTCTCCTGCGATTGAATCAACGTATCTTTTGCCATCTGGCCGTTTCAGCAACTCTCCTGCGATTGAATCAACGTATCTTTTGCCATCTGGTCGTTTCAGCAACTCTCCCGCGTATTGAATCAACGTATCTTTTGCCATCTGGCCGTTTCAGCAACTCTCCTGCGATTGAATCAACGTATCTTTTGCCATCTGGCCGTTTCAGCAACTCTCCTGCGATTGAATCAACGTATCGTTTGCCATCTGGTCGTTTCAGCAACTCTCCTGCGATTGAATCAACGTATCTTTGCCATCTGGTCGTTTCAGCAACTCTCCCGCGATTGAATCAACGTATCTTTTGCCATCTGGTCGTTTCAGCAACTCTCCCGCGATTGAATCAACGTATCTTTTGCCATCTGGCCGTTTCAGCAACTCTCCTGCGATTGAATCAACGTATCGTTTGCCATCTGGTCGTTTCAGCAACTCTCCTGCGATTGAATCAACGTATCTTTTGCCATCTGGCCGTTTCAGCAACTCTCCCGCGATTGAATCAACGTATCGTTTGCCATCTGGTCGTTTCAACAACTCTCCCGCGATTGAATCAACGTATCTTTTGCCATCTGGTCGTTTCAGCAACTCTCCCGCGATTGAATCAACGTATCTTTTGCCATCTGGCCGTTTCAGCAACTCTCCCGCGATTGAATCAACGTATCTTTTGCCATCTGGCCGTTTCAGCAACTCTCCTGAAATTGAATCAATGTATCTTTTGCCATCTGGTCGCTTCAGCAGGTCTCCCGCGATTGAATCAACGTATCTTTTGCCATCTGGTCGCTTCAGCAGGTCTCCAGCGATTGAATCAACGTATCTTTTGCCATCTGGTCGTTTCAACAGGTCTCCAGCGATTGAATCAACGTATCTATTGCCATCTGGTCGTTTCAACTGGTCTCCTGCGATGAAATCAGGGTACCAGTCGCCCACTGGTCGCATCAACAAATCACCGGCAACAGAATCGATATATCGTTTAGCTGAAGAACGTTTGAGTAAATTACCAGCCAGGGGGTCCAGGTAACTGCCTGGCTGCCTCTTGATCAGGTAGTCAGCGAGGGAGTCGATGTATCTTTTAACGGCAGGAGAAAACGGCGCTCCGTCCACGTGACTGCGCGGTAGCGGTCGCCGTTTGAAGAGGTGTGAAGCGATGGAGTCGATGAACCGTTTCTGGCGGTGGTGACTTGTTTTCACCACTTCGCTCTCTGCAGCATTATCCCTGTAGAGGTGATGGAGGTCGCGTTGGAAGGACTGCTGGGCCTTCTGGTCGTTACGCTGGGTGAGATTGCTGGCGTGAGGACCTGCTGCTCCGTGCCCAGCGTCGGCTCTTCCGTCCTGAGTGACGTCAGCAGGAGGCGCCAGGTCCGCTGCGCTCCATTTGCCTGCCCTCATTTGCGCGTCATCGGACCTTTTGAACAGGTCACCTGCCAAGGGGTCCACGTGACGTTTGGTCGCCGTGGAGTCTGGCTGGATAAGGTGACTGCCGACAACTGAACCACTGTGTCGCTGACCTGACTTTTTCAGTACATCTCCCGAAATGGAATCCACATACCGCTTGCCATTTCCGTCTCTCCACACGAGTCCGTTAGCAACGGACTCTGCATAGCTTTCATCGCCTTCTTTGTTATCCCGTTTTAGAAGATGCCCTGCAATCGAATCAATGTAGCGTTTGTCCGGGATTTTCCCGCCCTGTTCATCTCCCCGTTTTAACAGCTCGCCGGCAATGGAGTCCATGTAACGCTTATCAATTTCCGAGTCATCATCCCGCTTCAGAAGGTCGCCGGCGATGGAATCAACGTATCGTTTGTCCCACGGCCGTGTCAGGTCGGCGTCCTTCCTCTTCAGGCCACGGCCAGCGGCAGACCCCGTGAGTCGTTCTGTGTCACGTTCTGTCTCGGCCTTGTCGTCTTTCTTAAGCAAATGGCCGGCGATGGAATCCATGTGACGTTTAATTGGTGAGGGACCGTCGCTGGCCACAGAACTGAGATATTTGCTTTCCGCCATCTGCTGCCCTTTGATCTGTTTCCCGGCCACAGAGTCAGAGTAAAGCTTGTCGTGGATACGCTCCGGTCTTTTCAGCAGGTCTCCGGCGATAGAATCCACGTACCGTTTGTCTTGTTCAGAATGTGATTTCTTGAGCAGGTCTCCGGCGATAGAATCCACGTACCGTTTGTCTTGTTCAGAATGTGATTTCTTGAGAAGATCTCCGGCGATAGAATCCACGTACCGTTTGTCTTGTTCAGAATGTGATTTCTTGAGAAGATCTCCGGCGATAGAATCCACATACCGTTTGTCTTGTTCAGAATGTGATTTCTTGAGAAGATCTCCGGCGATAGAATCCACGTACCGTTTGTTTGTTCAGAATTTGATTTCTTGAGAAGATCTCCGGCGATAGAATCCACATACCGTTTGTGTTGTTCAGAATTTGATTTCTTGAGAAGATCTCCGGCGATAGAATCCACGTACCGTTTGTCTTGTTCAGAATTTGATTTCTTGAGAAGATCTCCGGCGATAGAATCCACTACCGTTTGTCTTGTTCAGAATTTGATTTCTTGAGGTCTCCGGCGATAGAATCCACGTACCGTTTGTCTTGTTCAGAATTTGATTTCTTGAGAAGATCCCGGCATAGAATCCACATACCGTTTGTTTGTTCAGAATTTGATTTCTTAGAAGTCCCGGCGATAGAATCCACATACCGTTTGTCTTGTTCAGAATTTGATTTCTTGAGAAGATCTCCGGCGATAGAATCCACGTACCGTTTGTGTTGTTCGGAATTTGATTTCTTGAGAAGATCTCCGGCGATAGAATCCACGTACCGTTTGTGTTGCTCAGAATCTGATTTCTTGAGAAGATCTCCGGCAATAGAATCCACGTACCGTTTGTTTGGTTCAGAATTTGATTTCTTCAGTAGGTCCCCAGCGATAGAATCCACGTATCGTTTGTGATGTTCAGAATTTGATTTCTTCAGTAGGTCCCCAGCGATAGAATCCACGTACCGTTTGTTTTGTTCAGAATTTGATTTCTTCAGTATGTCCCCAGCGATAGAATCCACGTACCGTTTGTCTTGCTGAGAATTTGATTTCTTCAGTAGATCTCCGGCGATAGAATCCACGTAACGTTTGTCTTGTTCAGAATTTGATTTCTTCACCAGATCTCCGGCGATAGAATCCAAGAACCGTTGGTCTTGTTGAAGATATGATTTCTTCAGTAGGTCTCCAGCGATGGAATCGACGTAACGCTTATCTTGGCGAGGAAAGGCTTTTTTCAGTAGGTGTCCGGCGAGAGAGTCAAGATACGGATTACTCTGGCGATAATACGACTTCTTCAGCAGGTCTCCAGCGATGGAGTCCACGTAACGTGTGTGCCGCCGTCCGGCGCCGCCTGCACGTTGCCGTGGCCGGTCTGCGCTCCTCTTCAGAAGGTGTCCGGCGATGGAATCCAGGTGGCGCTTGTCGGGCCAGAAGATCGGATGAAGGTAGGCAGCGGCGTCTGCACGAAAGGCGTTGAGTGGAGCCACGGCCATGACCTTGGCAGCGGGGCCAACACCGGCCCTTTGGCGACGCTCCTCCGCATGCGGGTTGTTCCAGCCGCCAAGCACGCGCCGCGCGCTCTGTCCCGACCTCAGCAGGTTCTCGAGGACTGCGATGAAGTGCCTATGGCCCTCCAGCAGCGCATCCTGGGATCCCGGAGCGGTCGTGGCGGCTGTGCTGGACCTGCCCACGGGACACAAAACACAAGCGTTAGTCAGGGCAAGGCTGTCACCGGTACCACTGACACTGGGGTGAATGGGGCTGTCACCGGTACCACTGACACTGGGGTGAATGGGGCTGTCACCGGTACCACTGACACTGGGGTGAATGGGGCTGTCACCGGTACCACTGACACTGGGGTGAATGGGGCTGTCACCGGTACCACTGACACTGGGGTGAATGGGGCTGTCACCGGTACCACTGACACTGGGGTGAATGGGGCTGTCACCGGTACCACTGACACTGGGGTGAATGGGGCTGTCACCGTACCACTGACACTGGGGTGAATGGGGCTGTCACCGGTACCACTGACACTGGGGTGAATGGGGCTGTCACCGGTACCACTGACACTCGGGGACTGGGTGAATGGGCTGTCACCGGTACCACTGACACTGGGGTAATGGGGCTGTCACCGTACCACTGACACTGGGGTGAATGGGGCTGTCACCGGTACCACTGACACTGGGGTGAATGGGGCTGTCACCGGTACCACTGACTCGGGGACTTTTGGGAATTGGGGTTGTTATTGTTACAACTGACGCAGGGACTTTGTTGAATGGGGGCTGTTATTGTTACAACTGACCCGAGCATGTGTGTGTGTGTGGGGGGGGGGGGGGGGGGGGGGGGGGGGGAGGGATTGGCTGTTAGAACTGAAACATAATCTTTGGGGATGAGGACTGTCACCGTGACACCGTAGTCCATGGCGTGGGGTGGGGGAAGGGTCTGTCTTTGTCACGACATAATGCCAGTGTGTGGGGAGAGTGGGGTGGGGGTGGTGGGGGTGGGTAGTGGGGGGGGTTGTCACCACCACAGCAAGCGCCCACTGTCAGTGAGGGGGAGGTTAGATGTCGTGGTTACAGCCAGTGTCAGTTGTGGCGGCTGGAGGCGGGGCGTGGGCGGGGAAGGTATCACCCCTACAACATCATTGTCAGTGTGTGTGTGTGTGTGTGTGTGTGTGTGTGTGTGTGTGTGTGCGTGTGAGTGTGTGTGTGTGTGTGTGCGTGTGAGTGTATGTATGTGTGTGTGTGTGTGTGTGTGTGTGTGTGTGTGTGTGGTGTGTGTGTGTGTGTGTGTGTGTGTGTGTGTTGTGTGTGAGTGGTGTGTGTGGTGTGGCGTGTGAGTGTATGTATGTGTGTGTGTGTGTGTGTGTGTGTGTGTGTGTGTGTGTGTGTGTGTGTGTGTGTGTGTGTGTGTGGTGTGGTGTGTTGTGTGTGTGTGTGTGTGTGTGTGTGTGTGTGTGTGTGTGTGTTGTGTGTGTGTGTGTGTGTGTGTGTGTGTGTGTGTGTGTGTGTGTGTGTGTGTGTGTGTGTGTGTGTGTGTGTGTGTGTGAAAGAGAGAGAGAGAGAGAGAGAGAGAGAGAGGGTGTGGTTAGTAGCAACAGAAGCAGCAGAAAGAAAACGAAGATTATAAGAAGAAGACAACGACAAAGAAGAAAGGTAACTAGTGCTGCAATGTGACCAGTTTCAGTCTCAGTCAGGAACTAGACGTGTTGCGGTTTGCGTGCACCCAGTGTGAGTACGGGTACTTAAGCTGGTCTTAGCCATTTCGCCACCACCCCTTCTCCTTGTTGGTTTTAGCCATGAGTTCCCAGGGCACTCTCTCCCTGCCTCAGTCTGCACTGTCCCCTTCCCGCGGCTACCGGTCGGCTAGCATTACTCTGCCGCAAACATATCAGGACAAAACACAATGTTTGTCTTGTTCACAGTCGGTCCACCTCTGCTTCAGGGAGGTTGGTGACTGACGAGGCCTATGCGGGACAGGATGGTGACTGACGAGGCCTATGTGGGACAGGAAGGATGGTGACTGATGAGGCCTATGTGGGACAGATGGGCTACATGGTGACTGACAAGGCCTATAGGGGACAGGGAGGCTGGTGACTGACGAGGCCTATGTGGGACAGACAGGCTGGTGACTGACGAGGCCTATGTGGGACAGACCGGCTGGTGAGTGACGAGGCCTATATGGGACAGACAGGCTGGTGACTGACGAGGCCTATGTGGGACAGACAGGCTGGTGCTGACGAGGCCTATGTGGGACAGACAGGTTGGTACTGACGAGGCCTATGTGGGACAGACAGGCTGGTGACTGACGAGGCCTATGTGGGACAGAAAGGTTGGTGACTGACGAGGCCTATGTGGGACAGACAGGCTGGTGACTGACGAGGCCTTTGTGGGACAGACAGGCTGGTGACTGACGAGGCCTATGTGGGACAGACAGGCTGGTGACTGACGAGGCCTATGTGGGACAGACAGGCTGGTGACTGACGAGGCCTATGTGGGACAGACAGGCTGGTGACTGACGAGGCCTATGTAGGACAGACAGGCTGGTGACTGACGAGGCCTTTGTGGGACAGACAGGCTGGTGACTGACGAGGCCTATGTGGGTGTTAAACATGGAAAAGAAAGACTAAAATGCCACATAAATTGTGTTGAAATCTGTCACATTGAAGAGAGGAGAAAGTGCATCTTGAGAAAGACGAGAGAGTGATTTCATCTTGTCTTTGCGCTGTTTACCTCTGAGCTATCGCGGATAGAGTGATGTCTGCTTTTTGTTCCATTTCTTAAACCCAGAGAATTGGCGGCAACGTGATCTTTATTTTGCGGCAACGTACAATTTACAATATTGTACAATTTACAGCACTTGTTAAACTGATCTTGCTGATTCTGATAGTACTATTTACGGCAATGTGATCACTCTACAATATAGCTAGATAACCACGGAAGAAGAAGACCCGATGGCTTATACTACAAAAAGAAGCAGCATTCTTAGCCATTAGTTCTGGTGCAATATTAATCCTATTAAACCTGTTAACCCCCCTCCTGCTTTTTTTAAATACCTTTTTTTGCAGTGGTGACGCACAAACATAACCCCATGTCCCGCTATCGACCGGATCGGGCAGTGAAAGGATTACACGCACTTTTGTTAATAAGTTGAACAAAAGAGGCCTTCTCGGGACGGAAAATATCCACCCAGCTTCTCGCGCCCCTATCAATATCGGGGAACTGCGAGACAGGAAGTCCGCCGCTTCACGGCTACGCGTGCGCACGAGACACGTTGTCAAGACGCTTCCGGTGGCACAATGACCGTAGAATGACTGCTTTGTTGGACCCGGTTAGGATTGATCTCCCCTTTACGCTTCATTGCCACTAGGGTGCGCTGTGTGAGTGGGTGAAAAGAGAGCAATGCTGTGGGGTAGGTGACATTTCACGTTGTGTTTGTAGAGCTGGATGATGCGCTCAAAATCCTTTACCAGACACCTATTTTGGTTTTCATTGCATGATCATGGGACGAGGAAACTCCATTTTGGGGGTAAACATTTTCATTTATGGGCGTAACGAGAAATGTCGAAAAAGATATTTGATTTCGTTCCCCCTTTGTTTTCAGATTGTCAGAGAAAGAGAAAGAAGGAAAAATGAATGAAAGTATCAAAGATCACAACAGGTAAGGACTAAAGGAATGTCGGACGGTGTTGTTTTGACTGCGCGCGTAAAAGATCATAAAGCCAGAAGCGTTTGTGCTATGTCATTGCTTGAGAACAGGTGAATAAAGGTGAACAGGAAAGACGCTGGTTCTGCTTTCGTAATCGCTGGCGCCTTTCTTAGCCAGACAAGGTCACTGAATGTCCAACAGGTACTGAATCAAGTGCTAAATGTCCACTGAATGCCCAACAGGAAGTGAACGAGGCGCAAAATGTAATCTAAAAATATTCATGAAGCACGTACGCCGTGAGAGCCAGAAGAGCACAATGTAAAACAGCAGGGTGAACAAAAGTGTACAGAGTCATGGAACCCTAATAACTGTATGGATAAATTTACTACAGCACTTCATTTAAGGTGTTTTTTGTCACTTCCAACACACAAACACACACACACACACACACACACACACACACACACACACACACACACACACACACACACACACACACACACACACACACACACACACAAGCTACACAAACCCTGTTTCCACCTTTAAAAGTGACGATTCGCAATGCATTTATCTCTCTCAAATATCTGTTGTAAAATAAATGGTAGTCTGGTGGAAAATACCTGACAATTACCAAATGTAAAATACATTACTCGGCAAATACCTGTTGTGTAAATACATGGTTGGACAAATACCTGTTGCATAAATACATAGTGGTTCAAATAACTGTTGTGTAAACACATGGTGGGACAAATATCTGTTGTAAAATACATGGTGGGACAAAGGCGTACTGTAGAATACATGGTGGTGGCAAATATCTGTTTTAAAATACATGGTGGTGGCAAAGACCTGTTGTAAAATACATGGTGGTGGCAAGTATCTGTTTTAAAATACATGGTGGCGGCAGAGACCTGTTTTAAAATACAGGATGTGGACAAATACCTGTTGTAAAATAAATGGTGGGGGCAGAAACCGGGTTTGACATACATGGTGGGGACAGAGACCTGTTGTAAAATAAATGGTGGGGACAGAGACCTGTTGTAAAATAAATGGTGGGGACAGAGACCTGTTGTAAAATAAATGGTGGGGACAGAGACCTGTTGTACAATAAATGGTGGGGACAGAGACCTGTTGCAAAATAAATGGTGGGGACAGAGACCTGTTGCACAATAAATGGTGGGGACAGAGACCTGTTGCAAAATAAATGGTGGGGACAGAGACCTGTTGCACAATAAATGGTGGGGACAGAGACCTGTTGCAAAATAAATGGTGGGGACAGAGACCTGTTGCAAAATAAATGGTGGGGACAGAGACCTGTTGCAAAATAAATGGTGGGGACAGAGACCTGTTGCAAATAAATGGTGGGACAGAGACCTGTTGCAAAATAAATGGTGGGGACAGAGACCTGTTGTAAAATAAATGGTGGGGACAGAGACCTGTTGCAAAATAAATGGTGGGGACAGAGACCTGTTGCAAAATAAATGTTGGACTCAAAGGCCTGTTTGAAATACATGGTGGGGACAGAGACCTGTTTGAAATACATAGTGGGGACAGAGACTTGTTTGAAATGCATGCAAGGAACAAATGCTTGTCTCTGGCATTAAGTTCTGGTGCCATAATAAATTATGCATGCGCCAAAAACCCGGTTTGGTGACAAACACACGTGGCGATTAAGCCGTACACGGAGGTGACAAACGCGTGTGTTGGCGGAAAAGACGTCCTGAACTAGATGAAGATACATACGTGTGTCAGCGGATATGTAGTCACGCTCGGGAACCCGCAGTTGTTCCCCTCTGTAAACTCATTTAGCCTTTCCACACAGTGCGCTTTCCCTTTCCCTGCCTGTGGTGAGTTCCTTGAAAGCAAGCTCAAAATAGCAGTTCAGTATAATACACTAAAACTGCAGACAAAACACTTCAGGTTGCCTTTTACTCACCACACAGAAACTTTCCTTTACTGAGACAAGACCAGACTGCACTTTCCGTTTAAAGGGGAATCGAAGAGCGGACGCAAGCTCGTGACGGTTTTTCATACTTTCGTCACACATGCCGACTTATTCATGACGCCACTGGTACACCGCTCGGCTCAACATGGCAGTACTCACGGTCGTGTTTTTGAGACTTTCAAACGCCGTTTTTCTTTCACACACACACACACACACACACACACACACACACACACACACACACACACACACACACACACACACACACACACACACAACACACAGATACACAGCACACACACACACACACACATACACACACACACACATACATACACACAGATACACACACACACACAGACACACACACACACACCACACACACACACACACACACACACACACACACCGCACAGCGCGCGCACGCACACACACATACATACACACACACACGCACGCATGCACGCGCGCGCGCGCCCGAACACACACACACACACACACACACACACACACACACACACATACACACGCACACACACCCGCGCCCGCACCAGTTAGTTCCCGCTGGCCCACTCAAATACGCATTACAATTAGTAAATCATCAATACTCTCAACACCAACAACAACAACAACTTGAGCCTCCCCCCCCCCCCCCCTTCATCCATTGCCTGATCTTGTCTTCCCCATGCCCCCCCCCCCCCCCCCTCTCCATATGCATCCGTCTACATTCATCAAGCATGGCACATTTTCTCAGAAAACAATAGTACTAAATTCTGCTGGAATGCTTGGACAAACAGCAAGGTTCTGAGGTGGGATTTGAACTGAGACATTGTTGGTACATTCATTTTTGAGAGTAGCCGGCAGTGAGTTCCAAGTATATGGTGCCATGAAACTGGATGAACGTTCTCCGAAAGACAGCGAGACGGTTCGTAAGTATGGAGAGATGAAGAAAGACAAGGAGGTAAAGACCCGTAAGAACAGCGGTAGGCAAGAGTCGCGATCTTCTTGTACTGTTAGCTCAATTTGACGGGTAGCCAGTGAAGTTCCCTGAGAAGCGGTGTTACCTGATCTGGTCTTCTTTTTGCAGAAGAGCTGCGTGTCTGTTTATTGCTCCATTCCTACTGTCAGGACACATGATGCTTCTTCACTCCCGTTCTCCTTTAATATAAATCCACGACGAACGAAAAAAGAAAGTTTTTTCAATTCCATCTGATTACCGATCAAGAACATAAAAGTAGTGTTAATTTTCTTTCAATGGCGCCTCAACCACTGGTTCCTGGATGCAATACAGCTCTGTTAAATTGATCTTGCGGTAATAAGAACACGTTCTCTTAATGAAGACCCCGCCATTGAAAGAAAGACGCAATGAACGCCCCACCAGAAACAGCTATTCCGTTACCGAGCCACTTCCATTCACAGTGTCATCGAATTTTATTGAGCTGCTTTCGATGGAAAAAAATGCAGGGTAGTCGCATGCTGAAAAATCGGTAACCTCTTTTGTCAACTCTCGCTTCGTCACAGGAAGAAAAACAGTACACTGAAGTTCAAAACAAATGTAACACATGGCTGCGTTTTTGTTGCTGGTTGGTCATACCCTCAGCACTGCCATGCCTGTGTGGATGGTTGTGTGTTATCGTGCACTAGCATCTGGAACACGGTGATTGTGTGTTATCGTGCACTAGCATCTGGAACACGGTGATTGTGTGTTATCGTGCACTAGCATCTGGAACACGGTGATTGTGTGTTATCGTGCACTAGCATCTGGAACACGGTGATTGTGTGTTATCGTGCACTAGCATCTGGAACACGGTGATTGTGTGTTATCGTGCACTAGCATCTGGAACACGGTGATTGTGTGTTATCGTGCACTAACGTATTGGAACACGGATGATTGTGTGTTATCGTGCACTAGCATCTGGAACACGGTGATTGTGTGTTATCGTGCACTAGCATCTGGAACACGGTGATTGTGTGTTATCGTGCACTAGCATCTGGAACACGGTGATTGTGTGTTATCGTGCACTAGCATCTGGAACACGGTGATTGTGTGTTATCGTGCACTAGCATCTGGAACACGGTGATTGTGTGTTATCGTGCACTAGCATCTGGAACACGGTGATTGTGTGTTATCGTGCACTAGCATCTGGAACACGATGATTGTGTGTTATCGTGCACTAGCATCTGGAACACGGTGATTGTGTGTTATCGTGCACTAGCATCTGGAACACGGTGATTGTGTGTTATCGTGCACTAGCATCTGGAACACGGTGATTGTGTGTTATCGTGCACTAGCATCTGGAACACGGTGATTGTGTGTTATCGTGCACTAGCATCTGGAACACGGTGATTGTGTGTTATCGTGCACTAGCATCTGGAACACGGTGATTGTGTGTTATCGTGCACTAGCATCTGGAACACGGTGATTGTGTGTTATCGTGCACTAGCATCTGGAACACGATGATTGTGTATTATCGTGCACTAGCATCTGGAACACGATGATTGTGTATTATCGTGCACTAGCATCTGGAACACGATGATTGTGTATTATCGTGCACTAGCATCTGGAACACGATGATTGTGTATTATCGTGCACTAGCATCTGGAACACGATGATTGTGTTTATCGTGCACTAGCATCTGGAACACGATGATTGTGTATTATGTGCACTAGCATCTGGAACACGATGATTGTGTGTTATCGTGCACTAACGTTCTGAACACGGTGATTGTGTATTATTGTGCACAGCATCTGGAACACGATGATTGTGTGTTATCGTGCACTAACGTTCTGAACACGGTGATTGTGTATTATTGTGCACTAGCATCTGGAACACGATGATTGTGTTTATCGTGCACTAACGTTCTGAACACGGTGATTGTGTATTATTGTGCACTAGCATCTGGAACACGATGATTGTGTGTTATCGTGCACTAACGTTCTGAACACGGTGATTGTGTATTATTGTGCACTAGCATCTGGAACACGATGATTGTGTGTTATCGTGCACTAACGTTCTGAACACGGTGATTGTGTATTATTGTGCACTAGCATCTGGAACACGATGATTGTGTGTTATCGTGCACTAACGTTCTGAACACGGTGATTGTGTATTATCGTGCACTAACATTCTGGAACACGATGATTGTGTGTTATCGTGCACTAACGTTCTGAACACGGTGATTGTGTATTATCGTGCACTAACGTTTGGGAAAACGATGATTGTGTGTTATCGTGCACTAACGTTCTGCAACACGGTGATTGTGTATTATCGTGCACTAACGTTTGGAACACGATGATTGTGTGTTATCGTGCACTAACGTTTGGGGGCACGATGATTGTGTATTATCGTGCACTAACGTTTGGAACACGATGATTGTGTGTTATCGTGCACTAACGTTCTGAACACGGTGATTGTGTATTATCGTGCACTAACGTTTGGAACACGATGATTGTGTGTTATCGTGCACTAACGTTCTGAACACGGTGATTGTGTATTATCGTGCACTAACGTTTGGAACACGATGATTGTGTGTTATCGTGCACTAACGTTCTGAACACGGTGATTGTGTGTTATCGTGCACTAACGTTTGGAACACGATGATTGTGTGTTATCGTGCACTAACGTTCTGAACACGGTGATTGTGTATTATCGTGCACTAACGTTTGGAACACGATGATTGTGTGTTATCGTGCACTAACGTTCTGAACACGGTGATTGTGTATTATCGTGCACTAACGTTTTGAACACGGTGATTGTGTATTATCGTGCACTAAAGTTTTGAACACGATGATTGTGTATGATCGTGCACTAACGTTTTGAACACGGTGATTGTGTATTATCGTGCACTAACGTTTTAAACACGATGATTGTGTATGATCGTGCGCTAACGTTTTGAACACGATGATTGTGTATTATCGTGCGCTAACGTTCTGAACACGATGATTGTGTATTATCGTGCACTAACGTTCTGAACACGATGATTGTGTATTATCGTGCACTAACGTTCTGAACACGATGATTGTGTATTATCGTGCACTAACGTTTTGAACACGACACCAGAACACAGGACCCCAGAGAACAGATACAGGTACTTCTGCCAGCGGCTGTTGAGTCTTCATCGTATCTATTTAAATATCATAAGTGATATTCCAAACCACATATTTATTTTAATTATTTTCTTTTTCTTTTCAAAACCATTTGTGACAGTTTAAATATGCCTCTTGTGGTAACGGTTGGAGGCGATTGTGGCTTCAGAATGTGTGTGTTGTACTCAGTCACGAAGAGAGACAATTGCGACTTTTAAATCCCTCAGGTGTAGACACGAGGCCAGCCAAGTGTGACAATCAGAACATGTCAGGTATGGTCACGAGGCCAGCCAAGTGTGACAGTCAGAACATGTCAGGTGTAGACACGAGGCCAGCCAAGTGTGACAGTCAGAACATGTCAGGTATGGTCACGAGGCCAGCCAAGTGTGACAGTCAGAACATGTCAGGTGTAGACACGAGGCCAGCCAAGTGTGACAGTCAGAACATGTCAGGTATGGTCACGAGGCCAGCCAAGTGTGACAGTCAGAACATGTCAGGTGTAGACACGAGGCCAGCCAAGTGTGACAGTCAGAACATGTCAGGTATGGTCACGAGGCCAGCCAAGTGTGACAGTCAGAACATGTCAGGTGTAGTCACAAGGCCAGCCAAGTGTGACCTACAGAATAATATGTCAGGTATAGTCACGAGGCTAGCTAAGTGTGACAATCAGAACGTGTCATAAGTAGTCACGGAGTGAGATCAGAATGTCAGTTTAGACTGCTAGGTGTGGTCACACAAAGAGACAAGTGTGACAATTAGAATCCGTAAGGTGTGGCCAGAGAGAGAGAGAGAGAGAGAGAGAGAGAGAGAGAGAGAGAGAGAGAGAGAGAGAGAGAGAGAGAGAGAGAGAATCATAATCTGTTAGGTGTTATCAGGGAACAAGACAAACTGATGATACCGGTTAAAAAGACCGAAGACAGAGGGTCGGCAGGTGGTGGGTGATACTCACCAGCCAATAGCTAGAGCCAGCAGCACCAGAGAGAAGCCACTTCCGGTGATCATGTTGGTCGTGTGTTGACCCTGGCGTTCCGCTCTAAGCCCAGCGTTTGTTTCCACCTGCAAAAGAAACAAAACGCGAAGATACAGATGAAATCTTACTCGGAGCACGTCTTTTACATCATTTCCGGTGTTGCTCTGTTGCTTTTACTATGTTTGGCCTGTGAAGTTTGGGAATGATGTGTGTGTGTGCGTGCGTGGTGTGTGTGTGTGTGTGTGTGTGTGTGTGTGTGTGTGTGTGTGTGTGTGTGTGTGTGTGTGTGTGTGTGTGTACGCACGCGCGCGCGCGTGTTTTTCGTTTTGTTTTTCGTTTCTTTTGTTCATTGCCCTTCCCCCATGTTGTATCTTATTTCTCTAAAAAGGGAAACTAATTTCAGAAGGTGCAGAGGGGGGAAGAAGAAAAGTAGAGAAGAAATAATTAACTTTGCCGTTTGGTATTTGCAGATGGTACCGATCGTTTCGGTAAGCTTTGAGTGCTGCGTGCGGACAGTCGTTGAGCAAGCTGTCAGAGACAAGCCACAGAGAGCTTTGTGCCCACACCCAGCAACCCCAGTCCTCCGCTACAAAGCGTCTTTACGGCAGCAGCTTGACCACGAACGAAACTCGTCAATCCGCCACCCTCACGCACGTCCAAAGGCCAGGCATTGTTTTCTCCCTTCTTTATTTCATCTCTCTCTCTCTCTCTCTCTCTCTCTCTCTCTCTCTCTCTCTCTCTCTCTCTCTCTCTCTCTCTCTCTGTCTGTCTCTCTGTCTGTCTGTCTGTCTGTCTGTATCTCTGTTTCTGTCTGTATGTCTGTCTGTCTGTCTCTGTCTCTCTGTGTGTGCCTGTCTGTCTGCCTGCCTGTCCTGTCTCTCTCTACCCATCGCCCCTCCCACTCTCTCTACCTTTTAAACAGCTTACGCGAGCGGTGTTTTTATCCTCCTGGCGTTTCAATCAGTGCTGATCAAGAGCCGCAACTCAGTGTAATCTGATTGTCTCCCGTTGTGAGAATTGTGTGGCAAAGGTTAGTTAAGCTTCTTGTCCGTTCACTGACTCAGGATGATGGCAACCGGAAGGGGAGGGAGGGAGGGCGGAAGGGGGTGATGGGGTGGGGGGTGGGGGTGGGGGGTGGAGGGGGGAGTGAACAGCAATAGGGATGGGAAGTGGGTGTCACGGGCATGCACATACACGGCCAACACGGAGAAAAAGATGATCCTGTTACCTAGTTGGAGTAGGAGCGGAAGCTGTGGGACACGCACCTGACCACAGACACGGGAACAGAAACAACAGAAGGGATGTGCTTCATGGCAAGTGGATAGCCCGCTGTTTTCATACACAAAACCGAAATGACCACAAACATGGCTATATATGATTATACCTATTCGCCAAGCTGGCATTCCATAATTCATTCACAATCGCATGCAACAAGAGGCAGCGAGTCCGCTGGAGAGAGAATAGCGCTGTATAGTCATCAGCAAACAAATAAGACAGAGGTCAGGAGCTGTGTCAAAGTCGAGGTGGACGTCCTAGGCTCCAGTCCCTAATAGTCCTTACGGTCTCTGTGGACGTATAGCAACACTCAACCAACCAAAATAAGACAGTCAGCGAAGCTACGAGGGGTAGGGACCTGACCGCACACACCTTGTTCGGAACTCCCGGACACCCAGCGCTGCGGCCCAGCGGACCTAAAAATCAGTATCGATATCGATTAAAGTGTCTTTCACGTCACGAACAGAATACCAGATATCTCAGTTTTCTGTACAGGTCAAGGAAGAAACTGATATGATTTTCATTCTTGTCACCATGTTTGTTTGTGTTTGCGTGTGTGTGCGTGCGTGCGTGGGTGCGTGAATGGGTGCGTGCGTGAGTGTGTGTGTGTGTGTGTGTGTGTGTGTGTGTGTGTGTGTGTGTGTGTGTGTGTGTGTGTGTGTGTGTGTGTGTGTGTGTGTGCGTGCGTGTGATGTAGAGCTTAATGTCCTCGGATGTTGAGTTGACATATTAGGGACAAACTGTGACCAATGCGTAAGCATGGTTCAATGTTGCTTTACGTCCACAAAAACCATTAGGCTAATTAGGACGGAAAGACCAGGACGGCCCCCTCGACTTTCACACAGCTACTGAACTCTGGATGCTGTGGAAAAGTAAAGACCAAAATAACAAGAAATAATATACAAAATCGGAGGGTTTTCTGCTGTAGCTGAAATGGTTATTGATTTCCTGTAAAACCTGGAGTAGGCTACAATACAGCCTGTGCTCACATGCAGCGTCACTGCTTAGAAATGAACACAATCAGCTTCTGACTCTGCGGTTCATTCAATTTCATTTAGATTTTTCCCAATTACTTTCAAACATAGATTGACGTCAGCAGTGGTTTCGGACCTTCATTTGTGCCTTGATGAATTCTCTCCCCTTGGTGACCCCTTGATGACCACAATGTTGCCTGGGGTCAAGTAAAATCATTCATTGCTAAGGGAACGTGGCGTGGGAGTGCAGGCACGGTTTATTCTGCTGTCCAAATACTGGCAAGCATCCCGCGTAATTTGTGTTAGTGTGTGTGTGTGTGTGTGTGTGTGTGTGTGTGTGTGTGTGTGTGTGTGTGTGTGTGTGTGTGTGTGTGTGTGTGTGATGAGCAGGTTATATCTGCTTGACTCAATGCATCTGTGGCGCTTGTGTATTTTGTAATTGTCAATGTTGTTAATAATTATAAAGGGCTATGAGCTCCTCTGAGAAAAAGCACGTCCTGAATGTAAGTTACCATTATTCCTGCATAGTCTCTGTACATCCCGCAAATAAGGAACAGCAGTATTTTGATAAAAATAAATAAGAATTAAAAACAAAACAAAAACAAAACTAACTAATTCTAACACAATGAACAACCATTTAAGAAAATCACAAAATGGAATTAAGTATTTTATTTGATGACAGCACTGTACACGAGGTACCAACAATATAAATAAGTACGGAATAAAATTAATCATCTTAATAACATCATCGAACGTAATGTTAATGAACCGCTGTGTTAGATAATCATGAATGATAACCGTCCTTGATGTGATCCCAAATGAAGACATTTCTCTTTAACAGCATCACTGTTTCAGAAAATCACCGAATTAAATTAACCGTGCATCTGTTTGTTGTTCATGGTTGACAGGGCGTAAAAAAAGAGTTCCTTCTGTCCTTGGTTGTTATTAATTTTGATAACATCAAGTATATAATGGGCAGGTTTTATATATATATTTTTTAAACAATCATGTGATGAAAGTAACATCTATTTCACAACATCAGCGGCTGTAATGAAAAGCTTTAGAATGTCACTCAGTGAAATAATCATCTCTGTAGAAAATGCCAGATTTGATTTACATCACCTAATGCATACTGACCGCCTCTTTTCAAAATCACCAAATGATCAAATTATCCACCTGTTTAATAAGATCACCGAATTGACCGCCTCTTTCCGAAATCACTGAATTAAATTAGCCACCTGTTTAATAAGATCACCGAACTGACCGCCTCTTTTCGAAATCACCGAATTAAATTAACCACCTGTTTAATAAGATCACCGAATGTAATGAATAGCTCGTAAAATGACCGAATGTGATGGACAGCTATAATGTGAATCATCGACTGTAACGAAGCAGCTGGACTAGAAGGCTAACGAAAGACCCACTGGCCTGGAGAAGACGTTTATGGAAGTCGTTCAGGAATACTCTTGGTATGGCTACAGTATCTCAACGCTTCACCAAAGGCTACTCTTGGTATTGCAAAGGTATCTCAACGCAGTATCTCAACGCTTCACCAAAGGCTACTCTTGGAAATGTAGTATCTCAACGCTTCACCAAAGGCTACTCTTTGTGTTGCTGAAGTATCTCAACGCTTCACCAAAGGCTACTCTTTGTATTGCTGTAGTATCTCAACGCTTCACCAAAGGCTATTCTTTGTATAGCTGTAGTATCTCAACGCTTCACCAAAGGCTACTCTTTGTATTGCTGTAGTATCTCAACGCTTCACCAAAGGCTACTCTTTGTATTGCTGTAGTATCTCAACGCTTCACCAAAGGCTACTCTTTGTATTGCTGTAGTATCTCAACGCTTCACCAAAGGCTATTCTTTGTATTGCTGTAGTATCTCAACGCTTCACCAAAGGCTACTCTTTGTATTGCTGTAGTATCTCAACGCTTCACCAAAGGCTACTCTTTGTATTGCTGTAGTATCTCAACGCTTCACCAAAGGCTACTCTTTGTATTGCTGTAGTATCTCAACGCTTCACCAAAGGCTACTCTTTGTTTGCTGTAGTATCTCAACGCTTCACCAAAGGCTACTCTTTGTGTTGCTGTAGTATCTCAACGCTTCACCAAAGCTACTCTGGTTGCTGTAGTATCTCAACGCTTCACCAAATGCTACTCTTGGTTGCTGTAGTATCTCAACGCTTCACCAAATGCTACTCCTGGTATAGCTGTAGTATCTCAACGCTTCACCAAATGCTACTCCTGGTATAGCTGTAGTATCTCAACGCTTCACCAAATGCTACTCCTGGTATAGCTGTAGTATCTCAACGCTTCACCAAATGCTACTCCTGGTATAGCTGTAGTATCTCAACGCTTCACCAAAGGCTACTCGAACAGATCGATCTCTGTTAAGACGACGTGCATTGTGTCTACTTTCAGCGTAAACTTTTATCGGTGATGATTTCGTTGCTTAGCGTCCACAGACACCTCTTACGGTTTATTAGGGACGAGAGTTCCATCGGAGTTCCACTGGTTTTCATAGCATCATCCAATGCGAATGGTGAACAGGCATTTCAGAAAATCAATGGATGTAGAGAGCTGCTATATTATTAGATCGGCGCGGAAGGAAATGGAGAGAGAGAGAGAGAGAGAGAGAGAGAGAGAGAGAGAGAGAGAGAGAGAGAGAGAGAGAGAGAGAGAGAGAGAGAGAGGTGAATAACAACAACAAATAAGGAAACACTTCGGTTTTACAATTCAATCTTTGAAATACACAAGACCAGAAATGGGAACAGTAATCGTGACATTTCTTGCTGTCTGCACTTGCTCCAATTAATGACAAAACACCCGGGCCAAGAACTAAAAAGAAAAGACTCAGACTCAACATAAGCCCATTTGCGCATTTGTCATCGCGATTTCGCTTCAGTTCCACGGATGTGGGCGTTTGCGCTGATGATTGTTTGCAAGTACGCTGATCCACTTAGGCGGTTTGCCGGAGAAAGACCAGACACGGGTGTGACGGCCGCTGGGACGTTTGGGCCCATGGTCTGGTTCTATAACCACCCCGCCTTCACTGTGGGCCCATGGTCTGGTTCTAACCACCCCGCCTTCACTGTGGGCCCATGGTCTGGTTCTATAACCACCCCGCCTTCACTGTGGGCCCATGGTCTGGTTCTATAACCACCCCGCCTTCACTGTGGGCCCATGGTCTGGTTCTAACCACCCCGCCTTCACTGTGTGGCCCATGGTCTGGTTCTAACCACCCCGCCTTCACTGTGGGCCCATAGGCTGGTTCTATAACCACCCCGTCTTCACTGTGGCCCATGGTCTGGTTCTAACCACCCCGCCTTCACTGTGGGCCCATAGGCTGGTTCTATAACCACCCCGCCTTCACTGCGTGCACCTAGGCTGAAGGCAATCAGCTAACGCCAGTCTAACTCACTGACCGACACTGTCCACCGGGTCGTGTCAACGGTTCCATTTCTGTCCTTTCCTACTGGCCCGTCATCTCTTGATCTCTCAGTCACCTGGTCACCTGGTCATCTTTCTCCTGACCTGTCACGCTATGTGCTTGACAGGGCGTTGCAATCCAACAACTGGCGAAATCTGCTTGTGCTCTCTCTGTCTCTCTGTCTGTCTCTGTCTGTCTCTGTCTCTGTCTCTGTCTGTCTCTGTCTGTCTGTCTGTCTCTCTCTCTTTCTCTCTCTCTCTGTCTGTCTGTCTGTCTGTTCCATTATAAATTTCATGCACAACTGGTGTCCACTAATTCGTTCATTATTACACACTGAGTGGAACAGCGGTGCTGTTTTTGGGTTGATTATTCTACAGTATCACACTGGTCAGCAAGAAGTGATAAAAAAACAAATATGCCCACATTAGACCTCAGTTTTGAATTTTTTGTCTTTCATGTGGGAGGATGTAGCGATGTCAAAAAAAAAAAAAAAAAAAAAAAGTTTAAATTTTCTGCACAGAAGAGCTGTAAAGTTAATATTTACAAATACAATTCTAACTATTGACCAGAAATGAAAAGAGATGAATATGATGAGCCTACACAAACAACTCCAATACAACATTGGTTTGTTCATGTACAAGGTCCTTAAGAATGAGGCCCCATAGTATTTTAATCTGAACACAATGCTCACTCACGCTATTCCAACTGTAAGAACTATTAGCATAGTTTGCCTAGGCCAAGGACAGACATATTCAAAACAAGCATAGCCTTCTCCGGTGCCATTCTATGAAACGACATACCTCTGACCGTCAGATCTAATCATTTACTCAGCTCCTTCAAGCGAAAACTTCGTGTACAGCTAAATACAGTTAAATAGAATGGATTGTGGAAAGAAAAAAGAAAAAAGCGAAGCAAAAGGTTTGATCTCTCTGTTCTCTGGGGATGACACGTTTGATCTCTCTGTTCTCTGGGGATCACGTGTGATCTCTCTGTTCTCTGGGGATCACGTGTGATCTCTCTGTTCTCTGGGGATCACGTGTGATCTCTCTGTTCTCTGGGGATCACGTGTGATCTCTCTGTTCTCGGGGGATGTCACGTGTGATCTCTGTGTTCTCGGGGGATGTCACGTTTGGCCTCTCTGTTCTGTGTTGCTGTCATGTTTGTCTCTCTGTCCTGTGACGGTGTCATGTTTGATCTCTATTCTCTGACAATGGCGTATTTGATTTCTGGTCTCTGATGGCGTCACGTTTGATCTCTCCGTCTTGTAACGGTGTCACCTTTGATCTCTTTGTCCTATGAAGGTGTCACGTTTGAACTCTCTGGTCTCTGATGGTGTCACGTTTGATCTCTCTGCTGTCTGGCGCTGTTATATTTGATCTCCGTGTCTACTACCTCATGTGGTCGTGTTTGTTTCCCAAAAATAACCATGTTATCGCAAGTAAGGCGAGAGTGCACTAGACATTATCGATTACGTTTCCCCTTTTACACACACACACACACACACACACACACACACACACACACGCACGCACGCACGCACGCACGCACGCACACACGCACGCACACACACACACACACACACACACACACACACACACACGTGCGCGCGCGCGCACGCACGCAGGCAGACACATAGACACACACACGCATGCACGCTCTCTCTCTCTCTCTCTCTCTTTCTTCCTTCTCTCTCTCTCTCTCCTCTCTCTCTCTCTCTCTCCTCTCTCTCTCTCTCTCTTCTCTCCTCACTTTTCAGTCTCGCTACTCCCAAATCAGGCAATCTCTCCATCTGTCGTCCTGTCACCTCGACTCTCTCTCTCTCTCTCTCTCTCTCTCTCTCAACTCTCGCTCTCTCTCTCTCTCTCTCTCTCTCTCTCTCTCTCTCTCTCTCTCTCTCTCTCTCTCCCCTCTCTCTCTCTCTCTCTCTCTCTCTCTCTCTCATATGAAGTAAAATGTACTAAATCAGGCAATCTCTATCTGTCTGTCTGTCTGACTCTCTCTCTCTCTCTCTCTCTCTCTCTCTCTCTCTCTCTCTCTCTCTCTCTCAACTGACTGATTTGGAATAGTAGCGGCACTAGTGTGTAGGTCCTGTGTGGTGTGTGGGGGGGGGGGTGGGGGGGGGGTGGGGGGGGGGGGGGGGGGGGAAATCAGTAAACTCTTTGTCACTAGAAGCATGTTTAAAAAATGTATTGTGCAGCCTAAATATGCAGTGTGTTCATGTTCTTTGTGAAAGAGGCTAATGGCCTAAAAACAAATAAACTTTCTTGTTCTTGTTCTTGTTCTTGTTCTCTCTCTTCTCTCTCTCTCTCTCTCTCTCTCTCTCTCTCTCTCTCTCTCTCTCTCTCTCTCTCTCTCTTCTAGTCATCTGTGACCGCCGGCACAAAACGGTGACAGGGTCCTTTCCGAATACTAAGGAAGAAAAAGCGGCGAGTGAGCGACAGACTCGGCCAGCATTGGGGAATACTTTCCTCTGACACGCCTATTACACAGCTCTGGGGGAACAGAGTCAGTCATTGGGAAAGTATGAAAAAACAAGTAACTAACTTGGTGTTCTACGCCCAGTCAGCCAGTACGGCTATATCAGGGCGATGTGAAAAACAAACAAAAACAAAACAAAAACCGTTTGTAATTAAATTAGTGATAAGTTTTCAATGCTTTTAACTGCTGAATTAAGTAACTTTGAAAGTAACCCCGTCTGAATAAAAAAGAAAAAATTATGACCTATCTATGTCGTCTATGAGTATGCTTGAAAAAGGTTTGATTCCAATTCACACACACTCACACACACACACACACACCTCTGTCTATCTGTCTGTCTCTGTCTCTGTCTCTCTATCTCTGTCTCTGTGTCTTTCTGTCTGTGTGTCTTTCTGTCTCTGTTTCTGTCTGTCTGTCTCTGTCGGTCTGTCTGTCTCTCTGTCTCTCGCTCGCTCGCTGTAAAACGTAAATGCCCCGTCTAGAAATGTTTCCAGTTACAACAACCGTCGCTGTACCAATCCAGAAATGACACACACTAGGACGGCGCCGTTCCTCTCCAGCAGTATCTCCACGATGGTGGTCTCCCCGCACTTCCCCATCGCCGCGTCTCCACGATGGTGGTCTCCCCGCACTTCCCCATCGCCGCGTCTCCACGATGGTGGTCTCCCCGCACTTCCCCATCGCCGCGTCTCCACGATGGTGGTCTCCCCGCACTTCCCCATCACCGCGTTCCGCCCTCTGTCGGCTGTAGTAGAGAGACTGAGCGGTCACTAAATTAATTGAAACCTGTCCGCGTCCGTCCGGAGGGCAGAGTCATGAAGACCGGACACCACGGAGTGGTGGTCGTGGGCAGTCTGCCAGACACAGTCGTGTATAGTGTCTCTGCACTAACCGCTTCTGGCACCGACGTTCCCGTCGCTGCTATCCGAGTCACCAAGCACTCATTCAGATTTCAGAAGCGAAACTGAAGCTGGAGCTCTTCTCACAGTATTTCCATCCTAACTAATATCAGTACCCAGCTTCTGCTACAGTCATTGTGTGTGTGTGTGTGTGTGTGTGTGTGTGTGTGTGTGTGTGTGTGTGTGTGTGTGTGTGTGTGTGTGTGTGTGTGTGTGTGAGTGTGTGTGTGTGTGTGTGTGTGTGTGTGTGTGTGTGTGTGTGTGTGTGTGTGTGTGGAGAGAGAGTGGTGTGTGTGTGTGTGTGTGTGTGTGTGTGTGTGTGTGTGT
>JABMCL010002160.1:510000-512500 GCA_018857735.1 Alviniconcha marisindica
TCGGATATTTGCTGCTGAAGCGCACAATCGCAAACTGATGTACGTCACTTAGATTACTGTCGGAAAGAAATGGGGGGGGGGGGGGGGGGGGGGGGGGGAAAAGTACTCCCCCATTAAACTACTGTAATTCAACGTCTTCAGTCTCGCCGCTTTAATATGGAACCTATTGGTGTGCGTCTGCAGGTTACAAATAACCACATTGACTACTACTGATATGACCTCGTTAATTGCTGTACCAGTAAACCTCTGAACAACAGTACAGATACACCCCTTAGCCACAATGCAGTTGCACTCATTAACTGCACTACTCCTCTACTGCACTCAGTCACTGCTGTAAAGACACCATTAAACCTTGTTCTGATACTCGTAGAGTGCTGCACCTAGATACAGTCATCACTACTCAATAGACACGTTGATTAGCCCATCTGTTGTCTAAATACATTCAGTACCTACAGATACCCCTCTTTAATATCTGAGCCAAAATTAGTACTCAGTAAACAAATCATAACAAAACGTTGCATTTTCAGAGTCAGTCATTTCGTCAGCTTGCCTAGCTTAGAGGTATTTAGATTTTGCTTCGCTTCGGTGAGCGTTGTACGTTCTGAACACAATCATTATGCTTCGCTTCGGTGAGCGTTGTACGTTCTGAACACAATCATTATGCTTCGCTTCGGCAAGCGTTGTACGTTCTGAACACAATCATTATGCTTCGCTTCGGCAAGCGTTGTACGTTCTGAACACAATCATTATGCTTCGCTTCGGTGAGCGTTGTACATTCTGAACACAATCATTATGCTTCGCTTCGGCAAGCGTTGTACATTCTGAACACAATCATTATGCTTCGCTTCGGCAAGCGTTGTACGTTCTGAACACAATCATTATGCTTCGCTTCGGTGAGCGTTGTACGTTCTGAACACAATCATTATGCTTCGCTTCGGCAAGCGTTGTACATTCTGAACACAATCATTATGCTTCGCTTCGGCAAGCGTTGTACATTCTGAACACAGTCATTCTGCTCCGGTTTGGTAAGCGTTGTACATTCTGAACACAGTCATTCTGCTTCGCTTCAGTAAGCGTTGTACGTTCTGAACACAATCATTATGCTTCGCTTCAGTAAGCGTTGTACGTTCTGAACACAATCATTATGCTTCGCTTCAGTAAGCGTTGTACGTTCTGAACACAATCATTACGCTCCGGTTTGGTAAGCGTTGTACGTTCTGAACACAACAATTATGTATAGCTTGATCCAAACACATAAAAGGTTCAAAAGAACGCTATTTGTTAGGACAAAAACACAATCTGCAAATTTCAGGGGTAATCCCCTTTGTCAAGGAACAAAACAACACTTAATTTTGGGGATTACCCCAAAAATTTGCAGATTGTGTTTCGAACTTGTTTTAGAACGCCTGCAGTCATTCTCGTTTCAGATTTTTACGCGTAGCTTGTCTGACTAAAGAAGTTTGTTCGACTTATGTGAGAGTTCCTTCTAACATTCATTGCTCTCTCACCATAATATCAGAGTGGACAACTCGGGTAATATTGCACTGGTCAAGATTATCACAGACAATGGACACGAAATAAATTTTAAAAAAAAAGCGACTTATTTACGCCTTTCCTCATAAGCATATCAGAGCAAGGCGCTTGCACTCTTATTAAATATATAGAACAGAAGTAAAACTACACTGAAATATATTAAATGAAGCCAACACTCTCAGCTGACCTTCCCGAATTCTCGCGCACACGCCTAAGGTAATTCTAATTACCTACAGCGGTTAGATATGTCGCTAAGGTTACTGTCATTGAGCGACCGTCCCAACTGACTCCGTTAACAATTATATCTGTGGCTAAGGTCACTGAGTGTCCGTCCCAACTGACCCGTTAACAATTATATCTGTGGCTAAGGTCACTGAGTGTCACTGAGTGACCGTCCCAACTGACCCCGTTGACAATTATATCTGTGGCTAAGGGTTCACTGAAAAGGGGGGTCACTGAGCGACCGTCCCAAAACCTTGGGGGCCCCCTGACCCCGTTAACAATTATATCTGTGGCTAAGGTCACAGAGCGACCTTGCCAACTGACCCCGTTAACAATTATATCTGTGGCTAAGGTCACTGAGTATCACAGAGCGACCGTCCCAACTGACCCGGTTAACAACTGACAGGCGGATGTTAAGGGACTGACGCTGGACTTGCGCCTCACTCACAGTGCCTTTGCTTGGCCATTAGTGCAGCCACTTAGGCTGCTGTTTATGCCGCAGTTTCTCCACCGTGACTGCACCTGATGGTTCCAGGGAGCTGTTTGACACAGACGTTATTTGATGAAAGCAATGCTAAGGACCGGTATCGTCTGTCGATATAAGCTGTCGGCCAATAGAGAACCACTCTACGTCACTTCTGTGGGTTTTTGGTTGTTGTTTTTTTTGGTTGTTGTTTCTTTGCATAGTTAGTATGGGATCACCGTGTGGGAGACCATGATTGTATTGTTGAGAAACGCAGAACCT
>JABMCL010002160.1:522500-592500 GCA_018857735.1 Alviniconcha marisindica
GATGACAGAAGGAACACGAAGAAGCAAGAAACCACACAATACTGTACAATGCAACTTTATCTTATCAGTTGTGGTGCGGAAACTGCATGAAATTGCCTCTCGTTCGCTCCGTCCACAAAGCTGTCATTCGACCAGCATGTGATAACGCAGATACAATATTCACGAGACACTCGTGTGTGTACATAGTCTTTTTTTCACCCCGTAAAATGGAAACAGAGCTCGGTATAAATACTGTTTTGTAGGCATTCTTCCTTTCAAATGACAGTTTCTATTGCTGACTCACGTCAGTTTATGAAAGTGACAGAAGCGAGATGTTTTCAGTTGTTAAGAATCTGATCGTTTTTTCGTTCAGCTGCAGTGAAGCAGAGAAAGCAGAGTTGATCTTGCTTTCTACTCATAATCTCTTCCATCAAGCCGACGATGCATAGACATTTTGCTTTGTCCTTTCTACCCAGCTTCCCGTGCCGGACAAAAGAGGGAAAGCTCAGCTAAACAGCCTTGTGACAGCTCTGGACAATAAACCATCAAAAGACATTTGTTTCCAAAGAAGGCAGAAGCCCTCGTAGGAATGTTGTATACATGCAGTTGTTTTCATTTGCAATGTACTCTGTATGGACGACACGAACTGCCTGCATGAAGCATAAAGTCAGACCGTAAGCTGACATGTATTGTCTCTAGGAACTATGATGTCAGACTGTAAGCTGACATGTATTGTCTGTAGGAACTATGTCAGACTGTAAGCTGACATGTATTGTCTGTAGGAACTATGATGTCAGACTGTAAGCTGACATGTATTGTCCGTAGGGACTATGATGTCAGACTGGTAAGCTCTGACATGTATTGTCTGTAGGGACTATGTCAGACCGTAAGCTGACATGTATTGTCTGTAGGAACTATTATGTCAGACTGGTAAGCTGACATGTATTGTCTGTAGGGACTATGATGTCAGACTGGTAAGCTGACATGTATTGTCTGTGGGGACTATGATGTCAGACTGGTAAGCTGACATGTATTGTCTGTAGGAACCATGATATCAGACTGGTGAAATCTGACGTGTTATTGCAGGAATTCTGATACCAGATTACTGAGCTCTGACAAGACTTGCAGGAATTATGATGTCAGGCAATCTGGCAGCTGTGGTAATTACAAAAACGTTAGTTACAACCATAACACACTATTTACACCTACGTCAAAAACTACGTTAATTCCAACTACAGTATATCAGTTAAGACTGTGTTAGATACAACCATAGCATATTGCAACTACGTCAAAAACTACATTAGTTACAACCACAGTATCTTAAAACGACTTAAGTTACAACCATGGTATATTACAGTTACGTTAGTTACAATCACGATATATCAAAACTACCTTATTTACAACTACGGAATATTACAAGTACGTTCGTTTCAACCACAGTATATTAAAACTACGTTAGTTCCAATCACAGTATATTAAAACTGCGTTAGTTCCAATCACAGTATATCAAAACTACGTTAGTTACAACCACAGAATATTACAACTACGTTAGTTACAACCACGGTTATATCAAAACTATGTTAGTTACAACCATAGAATATTACAACTATTTTGGTTACAACCACAGGCTATTACAACTACGTTAGTTAAAACCACGGAATGTTACAACTACGCTAATTACACCATGGAATATAACAATTACGTTAGTTACACCATGGAATTAGAACTATGTTCGTTACGCCATAGAATATTGCAACTATGTTAGTTACACCATGGAATGTTACAACTATGTGAGTTACACCATGGAATGTTACAGTTGCGTTAGTTACAAACACGGAATGTTACAACTACGTTAGTTACACCACGGAATGTTACAACTACTTTAATTACACCACGGAATGTTACAACTACGTTAATTACATCACGGAATGTTACAACTACGTTAGGTACACCACGGAATGTTACAACTACGTTAATTACATCACGGAATGTTACAACTACGTTAATTACATCACGGAATGTTACAACTACGTTAATTACATCACGGAATGTTACAACTACGTTAATTACACCACGGAATGTTACAACTACGTTAATTACATCACGGAATGTTACAACTACGTTATTACACACGGAATGTTACAACTACGTTATACACCACGGAATGTTACAACTACGTTAATTACACCACGGAATGTTACAACTACGTTAATTACATCACGGAATGTTACAACTACGTTAGGTACACCACGGAATGTTACAACTACGTTAATTACATCACGGAATGTTACAACTACGTTAATTACACCACGGAATGTTACAACTACGTTAGGTACACCACGGAATGTTACAACTACGTTAATTACATCACGGAATGTTACAACTACGTTAGGTACACCACGGAATGTTACAACTACGTTACTGATGACAACGAGAGTAGTAGTGCAGCAGTCATCGTGGCGCGGTCTTGCTTTGATTGTCCATGTGCAGAATACGCATTATTTTGAGGTTTGTCTGTTGCACTTGGAAACTTACCAAACAACGAGTTTTTCGCAAGAAATGCGAAACGCCATTAAACAAAAACGCCTACCGTTGTTAGAGCAGACACAGAAGTAGGTGTCCACTGCTGTTTTCACAGGACTTTTTTTTTCTCCGCATAATGTGATTGAATACAAAGCTGTCAAACCGGTTCCGTGTTTTGTGTCTACAAACAAGACACGTCAAAAATGTATCGGCTGCGATCGAATCATTGAAGAATTAAGAGAGAGAAAACAGTCAACTGTTGGTTCAGTTCTGTTTGCTTTCTTGCTCATGGGGGCAGAGGACGAGCGACTTTCCAACAAGTCCTTTGCAATGGCTGCTGCCTCCTTTTTTTAATTTTTTTTTATATATATATTTTTTTCAGTGTTGCTGTCGGGAGTCGCTCAGCCGTTCATTTGCTTCTCTTCCTTTTTCAACATGGTTCTGTGGGCTCTTTGCTTTCTCCGCTCATCGTTTTCTGCTTCCATCTTCAAATGTTTCTCTAAAGATCCTCTCCATTTTATTCTTTCTTTCTTTTTTGATTCTTCTTCTTTTTTTTCTTTTTTTTGTATTTCTTTGTTTATTATTCCTTATGCATCTGTTTTGTTCCTTTGGGTTTTTTTTGAATCAGTTTTAATGAGCACTTTTTCCTGTGTACTTCTAGTGGTTTTCGTTCTTATATTGTTTGATCTACTTCCCCCCTGCCCCGTCCCCTTAACCCCCCCCCCTCCCTCCCCCAACCCCTGTTTTTTGTTTTGAATGGAACAACTCGTGTGTGTGTGTGTGTGTGTGTGTGTGTGTGTGTGTGTGTGTGTGTGTGTGTGTGTGTGTGTGTGTGTGTGTGTTGGGGAGGGAGAGAGAGAGAGGAGGAGAGAGAGAGAGAGAGAGAGAGAGAGAGAGAGAGGAGGGGGAGGGAGGGGGGAGGGGGTGTCAGGAGGGGACAGGGAGGACAGGGGACGGAGGGAAGGTGGAGGGCCTCAAACAAGGTTACTGAAGGAGGCTCGAAGATGATATCCTATTATTATAGATTATTGATGTGAGGCAACTATTGTTTAATTACTATCCAGCCTAAGACAAATTTGTCTCACGATTTTTATGTACTCTCTCTGTCTCTGTCTGTCTGTCTCTGTCTCTATCTGTCTGTCTGTCTGTCTGTCTGTCTCTCTGTTCTTTATAAGTTAAGCATTGACTTCTTCTGTTTTCTTTTCCAATACTAGTTATATGAACTGATCAGATGTTCTACTGCCTCAGTTGCTGGTTATATGTTCATAATGTCTAACAGAGTGATGTATGCATGTGTGCATCTGGTGCTGTGAACACGCCATGTTTTGTGCGGAAATTCTCATATATAACGTTTCATTCACTCATTCATGCCTATATCATATATGTATATAAATGATGCCTGTAATTCTATATTTACTTATCAATAGCTTAGCAAGCACTAGTTGTTAGACAGGTTTTTGACTGAACCTAAACTACAATCCTTGTAAAATAAAGTTTTTCAGTTCGAGTTCTCTCTCTCTCTCTCTCTTCTCTCTCTCTCTCTCTTCTCTCTCTCTCTGCGAGTGTGTGTGTGTGTGTGTGTGTGTGTGTGTGTGTGTGTGTGTGTGTGTGTGTGTGTGTGTGTGTGTGTGTGTGTGTGTGTGCGCGTGCGTGTGTGTGTGTGTGAGTGAGTGAACTGAATCAGGAAAAATCTGTTTTGTGTTTAACCGTTTCTCCGCCCTTGGGACATTATACGACGTCACAGAAAGAGGGCTTCCGTCTGGTTTTTGATGCCACACCACATCCTGCTGGAAGTCAGACTTTTTCTCAATTCCCACGTGGAGCAAACGTCTCAAAACATACACTTCCGTCTATCAACTTCTCTGTGACACAAAATCTCTCAAGGAATCAGAACCTGCCGAAGCTACCCTTATTTTTGGCAGTGACAGGTTCAACCAACAGTCAGCAACCTTTCCCTTAGAACAAGTAGAGCGGTGATGGCTGTGGGTTTTTTTCTTTTTTTTCTTTCTTTTTTTCTTTTTTCTTCTTCTATCTTTCTTTCTTTCTTCTTCTCTCTCTTCTTAGATATGATATTTCTACACTTCGATATGTATGATATACCCCGAGATAGCAACAAGTACTTTTGATCTGTTTTCGCCCGAGTCCGATATCACGTTTTCCTGAATTATAGTCATTGACATTGAGAGCATTCTTCAGTGTGTTGTCGAAATAGAGCTTTGAATCTCAGTGTGATAAAAAATAAAAAAAAATAAAAATCCCCTCGAAAAGTCTGTGGTCCAAATATTGGGGACAGGTTAAACTGAACTTGTCTTAATTCTTTTTAATTTTATTTGTACACTTGTATATATAAACAAATAAATGATTTGTTTCGATCACTACCCGAGTAGTTCATCAGTGCGTGACCACTGACACATAGCGGAGAGAGAATATCAGCGCAAAAGCATACAAGAGAGAAACGAGCCAGTGCGTCACCCCTGAGGCACTCTCTTGGCTCACACGCATCACACGCGGAATGGAGAACGGACACACACAGTAAAGATAAAGAAAGAAAATGAAAAAGGAAAATGAGGTCATTTCTTAGCAATCGTTTTTCAGTGCTATGAAAGAATCCTTTCGTAAACTGGTTTAGATTTATTGAAGGTAGAGAAATAAATCTGAAGTGAGAACACTCTCCTTGGACAGGGGATGCAGGAAGATGTTTAAAACAACAGACCGGGAACGAAATGGTCCAGTTGCGTTCATGCTTCGCTGCAGTTCACTAATAATAATGATAGTCATGATAATGAAATAATAATAATAATAATGGTGATGATTATAATAAAAACATCAGTTATCTTCATAGCACGATATCTGATTATCATTATGTAGCAAAGTTTCAATGGTAAATAACTGTGCTTGGATCTAATACATGGATGCACATTTGGAATAAACACAAAAACAAAAACAGAAAACAACAAGCAAGAAATTTATCATTGAAGCATTATATTCAAGTCGAAAAGACCTTAAAACTTCTCTCTGTCTCTGTCTCTCTGTCTCTCTCTGTCTCTCTCTATGTGTCTCTGTCTCTGTCTCTGTGTGTGTGTCTGTGTGTCTGTGTGTCTGTCTGTCTGTCTGTCTCTCTCTCTCTCTCTCTCTCTCTCTCTCTCTCTCTCTCTCTCTCTCTCTCTTCTCTCTCAACGACCTGACACGAGTCAAAACAATGACACAAGTAGTCATAAGCTGCTGACCGGCTGACCATTTTTCGAAACAGCTAGGTAACGGACAGAACCAATTCAGTGTGTGTGTGTGTGTGTGTGTGTGTGTGTGTGTTGTGTGTGTGTGTGTGTGTGTGTGTGTGTGTGTGTGTGTGTGTGCATGAGGGGGGTTGTGGGTGTTTTGTTGTCGTTATTATTATTGTTGTTGTTGTTATTTAATTTTAATTAGAATGCAGGAGACAGTCGCTTTCAATACAATAACAACTTGGGAAGAATGTTATCACTTTCACCGAAAGGTGTGTCAATATTTGTTTACTTCTTCTTCGTTCGTTTTAAGAGCCAGGCCTCCTTGGGCGTAACTGGCTCTGGTTGTGGTGGTGATTAATAATAATAATCATAATGTACATTTATCATGCGCTCATCAACGCCATGAGTGGTCACATGATACATATTAACCTAAATATAATATTCTATACACATGTAGAGCATAGTCCTACCAAAACAATTTACATAAAGTATTATATCAACAACAACAACAACAACAACAACAACAACAACAACAACAAAATGCCGTTTGTAGCGGCAAGTTTTAAACCTCAGAACGTATCCAGTGTTCGTTCTTCAAGTACTGACCATCACTGCAGTGCGTACACGTTTCTCTTCATATGTAATGTCCCAACGCACAACGCGGGTAACACACGATCAAACCAAGACCTATCAACTTGAACTATTTTTTACACAATCAACACACAAGGGAGCTAATTAGCGCTCGAAATACGTAACGCAAGTACAACAAAGACCTGAGTCGCCTACGGTAACTCTCACCTGGAATGCGTGTAAATACAGTGTACATAAACTCCACCGGAGGTATATCTTCTTTCTTTCTGCTTCTTTTACACGAACAGGCGCCAGTACAGGACACATTTTCACCATAACATTTTTATGCACGAAACAGTTTTGTTAGTTCTCTGTCTCTCCGTCAACATGCTACTGTTATTCTATTTCTATTTTCCTCTTTTCGTATCGCATCATTTCCTTGAATCGTCCCGAGGTACACGTGTGGTGGACAGGCCGTTCAGGTCTTTGTTCTCCCCACGTTGGACTGTTGTAACTTTCTTTTATCCGGCTGCCCGCTTCCCCCTCTCAGTGGACGGCACAGTGTTCAGAACTCTGTAGCGAAACTCGCTCTCTAGGCTCACAAACGTGACCAGGTGCAAGCTCTCCTGTAAGCTCTTCATTGCTTACCAGTCCGACCCAGAAGAGACTACAAACTGTCAACTATCTGTCGCAACCTCTCCTCTGATTCATCTCCTGCCTATTTTTTCTGACCTTCTCACTGTGTATCCCCTTCCAGGCAATTTCGTTATTCCTGAGACACACGGATACTTTGTATCCCCCCTGTTAGAACACACACACACACACACACACACACACACACACACACACACCACACACACACACACACACACACACACACAAACAAAAACAAAACAAAACAAACAAAAACACACACAAAAACGCTGTTTCTCCGCCTGTGCAATGGAATTCGCTCCCTTCTAACAGCCGTCACATTTATTCCGCCCATCCTTTCAAAACTGCGTTAACGACTCGCATATAGAAACAATACCACAACAAGTGATATCAAATTATGTCTTCTACCCACCGCCACCGCCCCCCCCCCCCCCCCCCGCCCCCCACTCCCCCCCCTCCCCCCCCCCCCCCTCCCCTCCCCCCCAACCTCTCCCACACTTCCCTCATTCCTCTACATTTCTTCTGTGCCCCCCCCCACCCACGCGCGCAGTGTGTGTGTGTGTGTGTGTGTGTGTGTGTGTGTGTGTGTGTGTGTGTGTGTGTGTGTGTGTGTGTGTGTGTGGTGTGTGTGTGTGTGTGTGTGTGTGTGTGTTTGCGTGCACGTGCGCGTGTGCGCCTGAGCTTGTGTTCGGGTGCGCGGGAGCGGTGTGCGAAGCATACAACAGAGTGACTATGAATTATTATTATTGTGTTGAAGTTTTAATGGACACCTTTTTGGTTGATCTTGTAATGCGCGGTGTGATCACCCTTGTCGGTGAGATACGGCGCAATAGAAATAACTGCTATTATCATTAATTAGTAGTCACAACTGCTGCGACTACTTCCACATCCAAGAACTAGCTAATTATTTGTCTCCGACCCTCCCCCCCCCTCCGCGACCCCCCTCCCGACCCCCCCCCCTCCATTCCCTCTTCTTTTTCCATTTCTTTCCGCTCTTCTTTCTGTTGCTGATGTTGTTAGCTCTCATGCATGTATCCTTGTTTTCTAACGGCCTGTTTCTTCTTCGATCCGTGGCACCTGTCTGACCGTGACTGCATGGTCTGCTGCGTGTTTCTTCCATCCGATGCTTGTGTTTAACGCTTCATCCTTTCTCTACATCCCCTCGGTTGTGCGCGCTTGGAGTTATCACGCTTTCGGATAAGACGACCAAACGAGTAGGCTGCTAGTGCAGTCTGCCGTTGTTTGGCCACTGTCTCCATCGGCGTTTGCCAATTAAGTGTGCTGGCAACGCCACGTCATGCACCTTGTCCATGATCACCACCTCTGGTGTCTGACCTCTGGTGTCTGACCTCTGGTGTCTGACTGGCGCGCGACGACAGAGCGATAATCACGTCTGTGACGGTACGTGTATCTTCCATTGCAACGGGATAACTATTTATGTCTGGGGTCGGAGAATAACTATTTTCACAGACATGTAATTTTGGATTGCAGCGCGAACAACCTTACCACAGATAATGCCATCTTGTAGTGCACACACTGCACAAAAATGATACCGGAGACAATCTCATCTCAGTCTCATCTTGTAGTGCAGACACTGCACAAAAACAATACCGGAGACAATCTCACCTCATCTCAGTCTCATCTTGTAGTGCAGTCTACGCACAAAAACAACACCGCAAACAATTTCATCTTGCATTGCAACGAACAAAACGCTTCTACCGATATTTTCTTCTTGCTGCAACGGACACAACGTTACTACCGACAATTTCATCTTGTATCATTCCTTTACTGTCTGCATATTGAGAGAAAGGGGGTGGGGGGTGGGGGGGGGGGGGCGGGGGGGGGGGGTTGGGGGGGGGGGGGGGGGTTCTCAGAGTGTGTACTTGTGCGTATTTCATGACTTTGAATTATTGAGATAAGTGAAATTCAGCTCTTAGTAGCGCGTTAATGTAAATTAAGATCGAACGACAGCCTTAATTTCCCGCTGGGATGAACAAAGTATTTTGTTATTACGAACGAAAAAAGAAACGTTACCACAGACAATCTCATCTTGTATTACGTCGGCCACAGCCTTACCACAGATAATCTCATTGCAACGGATATTACGTTATCATCGACAACCTCATTTAGTATTGCAAAGGACAAAACGTTACCAAGGTTTCATCTCGCACTGCAGTTACACAACCTTTCCACAAGCGATGTCTTCCTGTAATGCGAAGGACAAAGCATTACGACAGACAGTCTATTTGAGTACCGCGAACGTTACGATAGACAATGTAATTTAGTATTGCGACAGACAATCGCTATGATAGAGAGTCAAATTTAGTATTCCCGGACGAAATGTTACGGTAGACAATCTAATTTAGTATAGCGAAGGACAAAATGCTACCAGAAACAATTTAATCATGTATTGCGATGTATAAAACTTTGCCAAAGACAATCTAATTTAGTGTAGTGACGGACAAAATGTTAGCATAGACAACCTCAACATGCAAATGGAAGGTTAAGCATGCAAACCGGAATACTAATATCTACAAAAGATAAAAAACAAAAAAAACAAAAAACAAAAAAGCAACCAGTCAGCCAAGCAACCAACCAGTCATTACCCGCCCACCAACTGCCGGATGTCTAACAAATCAAAGAAAATATTAAACGAAGACAAACTTCAAAGAACTCACGGCCCTCCTGACTGCCCACGTCAGCGAACAACGGTCAGCCTGGTCGTGATTCGACTCGGTGAACCGCTGGCAGAACAGTTGCAACTTTTTCTTTTAAGGCGAGGATTACTGAGGATCTTGTTTTTCCCTGTCTCTCAGGCTTCAAGAAGTCTTCAATACTGCGGAGAGAAAAGCAGCAAGTGTGAGGTGAACTGTTTCAGCGGTAGTTCAAAGCCATCACGCCAGGCAGCAAGCCGCGAGTCCAGCGTCTGGGCCTTCGGCAGAGAGAAAGGCAGACAATTTAAAAACTGGGCAACAAAACTGCAGAGAAGTACGTCATTCGGCGCATGAATAATAATGTATCTTTAGCTCGGCCTCGCTTCCCCGAGGGGCGTGAGCGGCACATTCTTTCCCTTGATATCCCATGGCACGCGCGCACGAGCCCGAGTTTGATTGGTTGAACCGATGTCCATTTTGCTGCCACGCCGTTGTTCCAGACGAAGCGCGGGATGGGGCGTCGTGGTGAGGGCTGGCGGTGCAGGTGTGCCGTCGTCGTTGTGGTAGTCGTAGTCGGGCGTTTCCTCCAGCATTGCTTTGCTTCACAACCCGCTTCTGTGCCTTGTCTCTGTTTTCACGTTTCTGTGTCTGTCTTCTCTGTTATGTGTCTGTTTTCACGTTTCTGTGTCTGTCTTCTCTGTTCTGTGTCTGTTTTCACGTTTCTGTGTCTGTCTTCTCTGTTCTGTGTCTGTTTTCACGTTTCTGTGTCTGTCTTCTCCGTTCTGTCTCTGTTTTCACGTTTCTGTGTCTGTCTTCTCTGCCTTGTGTCTGTTTTCACTTTTCTGTGTCTGTCTTCTCCGTTCTGTGTCTGTTTTCACTTTTCTGTGTCTGTCTTCTCCGTTCTGTGTCTGTTTTCACTTTTCTGTGTCTGTCTTCTCCGTTCTGTGTCTGTTTTCACTTTTATGTGTCTGTCTTCTCTGTCCCGTGTCTGTTTTCACTTTTCTGTGTCTGTCTTCTCTGTTCTGTGTCTGTTTTCACTGTTCTGTGTCTGTCTTCTCCGTTCTGTGTCTATTTTCACTTTTCTGTGTCTGTCTTCTCCGTCTGTTTTCACTGTTCTGTGTCTGTCTTCTCCGTTCTGTGTCTATTTTCACTTCTCTGTGTCTGTCTTCTCCACACACTTTTCTGTGTCTGTTTTCTCTGTTCTGTGTCTGTTTTCACTTTTCTGTGTCTGTCTTCTCTGTCCCGTGTCTGTTTTCACTTTTCTGTGTCTGTCTTCTCTGTCCCGTGTCTGTTTTCACTTTTCTGTGTCTGTCTTCTCCGTTATGTGTCTGTTTTCACGTTTCTGTATCTGTCTTCTCCGTTCTGTGTCTGTTTTCACTTTTCTATGTCTGTCTTCTTTGTGCTGTGTTCTGTGTCTGCTGTCTCTGTTATGTGGTAAGCGTGTCCACTCTGTTCTGTGTTTATTTTCTCTGAGCTGTGTCTGTCTTCTCTATGGCTCTGTCTGTCTCTGTCTTCTCTGTTCTGTGTCTATTTCACTGTGACTCTGTCTTCTCTGTTCTGTGTCTGTTTCATTGTGGCTCTGTCTTTGTTCTGTGCCTGTCTCTCACTGGCTCTGTGGCTATATCGTTCCTGTTCTGTCTGTCTCCCTGTCGGTCTGTCTTCTCTGTTCTGTTTCTCAACGTGACTCTGTGTTCTCTGTCTTTCTGTCTCAAACATATTATCTCGTGTGTAATGCCTGGAGTAAGTGCTCTTTTGTATACATCTATGCACCGCACAGATGTAGTTCAGTCTTCAGTGATATGGCTCTAAAATAATGATGATAATGAAAGTACCTTCAAAGCTCCTTCTCTCTGCCTCCTTCCCTCTCTCCTTCTTTCTTCCTCCCTCCCCCCCCCCCCCCCTCGCCCCCCCCCCCCCCCCACCCCCTCTCTGTCACTCCCTCCCTCCCCCCTCCTCCTTTATCCGCCCCCTCTCACTCTCCCTTTTCTCCCTCCCCTCTCTCCCTCCTCCCCCTCCCCCCTCCTTTCCTCCCACCCCCTCTCTCTGTTTCCACCCCCGACGACTGGTCGCTGCCAGGATCAGCGGACCTCTTGGTGACCCTGGGTTACGTTTTCCGCCTCTCCTCGCATTTTGTAAAGCGCATCAGAGTGAATCTCGCTCCTCGTGAGACTGTCTGCATGCCGTGTGTTGCTGCAGAAGGTCGGGGGGTCGGGGGTGGGTGGGTGTGTGTGTGTGTGTGTGGGGGGGGGGGGGGGGGGGGTAGAGGGTTGCATGGTGGACAGATGATAGGTGCATGATATATATATTGTAATAATACTTGCATTGGTCTTTCGTGCTTGGGTGTGGTTGCATATTTTTGGCTGTAGTTTTCTCTTCAAGACACTTTGTTCTGCCAGTAAATGCGACACATTGGATGCTGGACAATTGACGTTGGACAATTGACGTTGGACAATTGACGTTGGACAATTGACGTTGGACAATTGACGTTGGACAATTGACGTTGGACAATTGACGTTGGACAATTGACGTTGGACAATTGACGTTGGACAATTGACGTTGGACAATTGACGTTGGACAATTGACGTTGGACAATTGACGTTGGACAATTGACGTTGGACAATTGACGTTGGACAATTGACGTTGGACAGTTCATGATGATGGTGACGATGACGATGAGGAGGAGGAGGATTACCCGCGAGGGTTATCTCGACAAGGCTGTCAGGAAGAAGACGACGAAGAGCGAGCCAGCAACAACAACGGCCGCGATAAGGGCAAAGAGAGCAAGTAACAGAAGACACGATGAAAAAGAAGAAACAGCAACACCACGTAGACCTCCCATGGAAAACCACGTAGACCTCCCATGGAAAACCGCGTAGACCTACCACTGAAAATCACGTAGACCTCCCATGAAAAACCACATGGACCTCTCATGGAAAACTATGTAAACCTCCCATGGACAACCACGTAGACCTCACATTGAAAACAACGTAGACCTCCCATGGAAAACCCCGACTGAAATCAGACCCGAGAACATCTCAAGCAATTGTCCTGAGACAATGTTAACCACACCCCCACACACACACACACACACACACACACACACCACACCCCACACACCCCACACACACACACACACACCCACACACACACACACAGCATAAAACGCATACACGCAATACAACAAAAACGCGCGCAAACGGAACGCGAAACAGACACACACACACACACACACACACACACACACACACCACACCACACACAACACAACACACCCCACACAAAAAACACACACACACACAAAACACACAAAACACACCACACACACACACACAAAACACACACCCCCACAAAACAAACACACACACACACACACAGCATACACACACACACACACCCCACACACACACACCAACACACACACACACACCCACAACACACACACCACACACCCCACCACCCCAAAACCAACACCCAAAACACACCACACCACCACACACACACACACACACACACACACCACCACAACACACACACACCACACACACACAACACCACCTACACACCCCACACACACAACACACACACGCAACACAAACAACAAACACCCCACACCCACAACACACACACACACACACACACACACACACACACACAGCATACACCAACACGAATACAAACAAACACGGCGCACACGCGCACCACACAACACACACACCACACACACACACACAACAACACAACACACACACACACACACACAAAACAACCAACCCCCACACAAACCCACACACACACACAACACCACAAACAACCACACACACACACAAACACACACACACACACACAACACCACACACACACACACAAAAACACACACCCCAAAACAAACACACACACACACACACAACACAACCACACACACACACACACCGCACCCCAACACGAATACACCACACACCAACAAACGCACCCGCGCGCCACACCACACACACACACACACACACACACACAACACACCACACACACACACACACAAAAAACACAACACACAAAACCACACCAAAAACACACACACACACACACACCCAAAAACCACAAAACCACACACACACACACACAAAACCCACACACACCAAAATATTATGAAACTTCAAAACAAATGGCTTAGAGTTGATTCCAAGGAGGAATTAAAGCGATATGTTTGAAAAACCCTGCAGATGGTTGGGTTGTTAATACCAGCAGACTGGTATGGCTGTTGTTGACACCCTGCAGACTGGTATGGCTGTTGTTAATACCCTGCAGACTGGTATGGCTGTTGTTATACCATGCAGACTGGGATGGTGTTGTTACTCCATGCAGATGGTATGGCTGTTGTTGACTCCATGCAGACTGGATGGCTGTTGTTGACTACCATGCAGATGGTATGGCTGTTTTAACTACCATGGCAGACTGGTATGGCTGTTGTTACTACCATGCAGACTGGTATGGCTGTTGTTGACCACCATGCAGATGGTATGGCTGTTGTTGACTACCATGCAGACTGGTATGGCTGTTGTTAAATACCATGCGGGCTGGTATGGCTGTTGTTAACTACCATGCAGACTGGTATGGCTGTTGTTAACTACCATGCAGATTGGTATGGCTGTTGTTGACTACCATGCAGATTGGTATGGCTGTTGTTAACTACCATGGCTGTTGTTGACTACCATGCAGACTGGTATGGCTGTTGTTGACCACCATGCAGACTGGTATGGCTGTTGTTGACTACCATGCAGACTGGTATGGCTGTTGTTAACTACCATGCAGACTGGTATGGCTGTTGTTAACTACCATGCAGACTGGTATGGCTGTTGTTGACTACCATGCAGATTGGTATGGCTGTTGTTAACTGCCATGGCTGTTGTTGACTACCATGCAGACTGGTATGGCTGTTGTTGACCACCATGCAGACTGGTATGGCTGTTGTTGACTACCATGCAGACTGGTATGGCTGTTGTTAACTACCATGCAGATTGGTATGGCTGTTGTTGACTACCATGCAGATTGGTATGGCTGTTGCTGACTACCATGCAGACTGGTATGGCTGTTGTTGACCACCATGCAGACTGGTATGGCTGTTGTTGACTACCATGCAGATTGGTATGGTTGTTGTATCAATATGTATGTATACTGGTATGGTTGTTGTATCAATATCTATTGACCTCCATGCAGACTCGGTATGGCTGTTCTGTCAGTATGTATACATGCAACAGAAGTGTTTGTATCATCGAAATTGGAGCTCTTATTGGCGCAGCCATTGGTTCGCTCTTTAGTAATGGTGAGCGGAAAATAACTATGGCTCGTTGCGTGGTCTATACGTCTGCCACACGTGTCAGCTTTGCCCTTCTTGACGTCACGGGCTTGGTCATAATGTCTGTTCTCGGTCGTGTTTTCCTGACCTTCAGACATCGGCTTCTGATTGACAATAAATCGGCTGGCAAACACCTGGGAGTGTAGCTGCGTGTACAGTTCTGTCGGCAAGTCTCGCCGTGCTTCTGTCCACCCAGACCCGTTGAACGCAGCACGTCTCTTCCGCCCACCTTCCTTCCTCCAGTCTCTTGCGCTGCACTCCTGTTCGCTGCACTCCTGTTCGCACGCACGAAAGGCAAAACGCAGTTTCATTTCCGGCAACAGTGGCAGCCGTGTCCTTAGTCAGCTCGTAGGAGTTTCACACGCAGCTGGCTGTCGACGCACAACGGAGACTTGTGGCACGTACAAGGCATGGCACAGCGTGCTGCTGAAGGTCTTCACACCTGACGACCATGGAGGTGCCACAGGCAGAATGATGTCATGGTTCACACCTGACCATGGAGGTGCCACAGGCAGAATGATGTCATGGTTCACGCCTGACAACTATGGAGGCGGCACAAGCAGAATGATATCATCGTTCACACCTGACAACCATGGAGGTGGCACAGGCAGAATGATGTCATGGTTCACACCTGACAACCATGGAGGTGGCACAAGCAGAATGATGCTCATTCTCACGTATTCTTGTAAACGGTCTCATGATTGAAGGATGTTCATTTGATAGCCATTGTCAGGCACAGAGAATGGAAAAGGGTAAACATAAAAGTCAACGAGGCAGGAACGTTGTCTGCTCATTTATTTGACTCAGGTTGTCGTGCATTCCACCAGTCAGCACAGCGCCGTGAGGCCGTCAGGGTGAAGCTTGTGGGACGGTAACTACGGGATTCTGGGCTTAGAGCTGAACGTGGAAATAACCGTCAGTTGTCCCCAACCTTAAACTTTACACAACTTGATTACACTGTCCACTTTTCCTGCGAACGGTTCCGTGTGTGGGACACAAACTCGTTGCTAAGAAGCTCTCCTGCTGTCGTCAGATGTTGACCTTTGGCCCTTTAAAGGCACCCTCATTGCTCCGTCTCTTTGCCCAAGTGATGAGCCGCAAGTGTGCCTCGTGGATCCTCGGCAGCTCTTGTGTGCAGGCCTGTCAGTACACTCGTCCTCAGGGCACCCGTGCTGTTGACTGGACGTTTAAATCCAGTTACTAACTACATTTTCAGAAGAAGAAGAAGAAGAAGAAGAAGAAGAAGAGAGAGAGAGAGAGAGAGAGAGAGAGAGAGAGAGAGAGAGAGAGAGAGAGAGAGAGAGAGAGAACGAACGAACGATTTTTAAAATTTATTTATTAGAGAGAGAGAGAGAGAGAGAGAGAGAGAGAGAGAGAGAGAGACGACAGACAGACAGACAGACAGACAGACAGACAGACAGACAGACAGACAGACAGAAGACAGAGACAGAGACAGAGAGAAGCAGAAGAAGAAGAAGAAGGTAAATTACACTTATTTACAGACTTCTCACTCCACGCATTTTCTCATTGTACCATACTATATCTTTGTCACAGAGTGGTTCTCTAAGTAAATAGTGACCAGTGATTTAGACACTGAGCACTAATCACGACACAGCCTGGGGATTGCGCTGGCTGCGTTATGACCACTACACTGGACAACTGAACTTTTCTTGCCTTCAATGGAAACGGAACCGAAGAAAGAAAATATAAATATATATATATATATATATATAAATTACGGGCCCTACTGACAGGAATGTAATTAAATATATACACGCAGCTGCTTTCAGCAGATTTCTCGACCTGTTCATTAAAAATCGAAGTCGGAAAGTCGTGAAAAACACGATTTTTCAGTGCTGCTTTTTTTCGGGCCAGCTGTCTCTATCTGTGACGTCATAAACAAGCAGGAATGTGTAAATCACTATCGGCGACGTCACAGACAAGCAGAAATGTGTAAATTTCCATCGATGACGTCACAAACAAGCAAAAATATGTAAACCTCAATCGGTGACGTCACAGACAAGCAGAAATGTGTAACTATAGGTGACGTCACAGACAAGCAGGAATGTGTAAATCTATATCGGTGACGTCATAGACAAACAGGAATGTGCAAATCTCTATCAGTGACGTCACATACAAGCAGGAATGTGTAAATCTATATCGGTGACGTCACACACAAGCACGAATGTGTAACTCTCTATCTGTGACGTCACATACAAGCAGGAATGTGCAAATCTCTATCAGTGACGTCACATACAAGCAGGAATGTGTAAATATCAGTGTCGTCACATACAAGCAGGAATGTATAACTCTCTATCGGTGACGTCACAGACAAGCAGGAATGTGAAAGTCTATTCACACGGAAAACCTTTTCTGCTCTTCTTTGGTAAAGAGCGAAGCAATATCGTTGCGCCTTGCGTAGCTCAGTTCCGAAGTAAAGGATTACTGCTGTTGTATCAATATTGATAGAAGAACCGAAATAAAGTACGCAAATTAACATTATTTGCATATTTTTTGTGAACGTTTTCAGGCTGATTTGTGTCTTCTGTCGGGTTCTTTTTTAATACTGCGCTAAAATTACAGTGGAATTACACTCAACCATGCAAATCAGCCAGTGAAATGCACTGAACATTGCAATGGCCCTGTCAGTCGCATTTTTCAACGTCAGGCAGCACGAAGGTGTGTGTGTGTTTGTGGGCCGGGGGGGTGGGGGGGGGGGGGGGGGGGGGGGGGGGGGGGGGGTGCGAGCGTGTGTGCGTGCGTGCGTGCGTGTGTGTGTGTGTGTGTGTGTCTGTGTGTGTCTGTGTGTGTCTGTGCGCACGTGTATGTGTTTCTCTTATGTTGCGTGTTTGTGCGCGACGGTGTGTGTGTGTGTGTGTGTGTGTCTGTGCGCGCGTGTATGTGTTTCTCTTATGTTGCGTGTTTGTGCGCGACGGTGTGTGTGTGTGTGTGTGCGCGCGCGCGCGCGCGCACGAGCGCATGTGCGTGTGTTCCAATCATATGAAGCGTTTATTCAGACACTTTGAAAGAACGAGCATGCCGAAGATGAATTTTCAAGTCCCTGAACTGATTACCCCCAACCTTCAATTTTGTGAATTGACTTAACCCTATTTGTGAACGTGTGCGTCTTTGCACTGTCTTTGTGTGCTTTTTGGCGCTGTCTTTGTGTGCGTCTTTGCTGGTGTCTGCTCAAGCCCACCTCCGTGTGAATGACAAGAGCCGATGACGACGCACTCCAGTTTCAAGACGGCCCGGCTGTGCGGAACTCCGCTGAGGTTAGAAGTGAACAGCCAACACTCTGCACTTATTCTTCATGCAATCTGTTTTGGCGTAAAGGTTTACACGTACGACCAGTCACAGAACGGGTTTGTCATCGGTCAGGCTGACACATCTCTCTCTCTCTCTCCTCTTCTCTCTCTCTCTCTCTCTCTCTCTCTCTCTCTCAGCAGAGCAAAGACTAGTTGTCATGTTTTGACTGAATCTAAACTAAAATCCTTGTAAAATAAACTTTTGTAGTTCGAGCCCCCCACGGTGGAAGCTGGTGCCACACTCCTGGAGGTTCTTCGGAAGAAAGAATGTCTAAGAGCTGAATGGTCTGCCCTTTCTTGGGAGATCGCTCAGGGCACCCGTTCCTGGCTCATTTGCTGCAGATACTGCTGTTTGTCGATGCCTGCCGTTTTTGCTGCATGTACTGCTGTTTGTCGATGCCTGCCGTTCCTGGCTCATTTGCTGCAGGTACTGTTGTTTGTCGATGCCTGCCGTTTTTGCTGAATGTACTGCTGTTTGTCGATGCCTGCCGTTTTTGCTGAATGCACTGCTGTTTGTCGATGCCTGCCGTTTTTGCTGAATGTACTGCTGTTTGTCGATGCCTGCCGTTTTTGCTGAATGTACTGCTGTTTGTCGATGCCTGCCGTTTTTGCTGAATGTACTGCTGTTTGTCGATGCCTGCCGTTTTTGCTGAATGTACTGCTGTTTGTCGATGCCTGCCGTTTTTGCTGAATGTACTGCTGTTTGTCGATGCCTGCCGTTTTTTGCTGAATGTACTGCTGTTTGTCGATGCCTGTCGTTTTTGCTGAAAGTACTGCTGTTTGTCGATGCCTGCCGTTCATGGCTCATTTGCTGCAGGTACTGCTGTTTGTCGATGCCTGCCGTTTTTGCTGCATGTACTGCTGTTTGTCGATGCCTACCGTTCATGGCTCATTTGCTGCAGGCACTGTTGTTTGTCGATGCCTGCCGTTTTTGCTGCATGTACTGCTGTTTGTCGATGCCTACCGTTCATGGCTCATTTGCTGCAGGCACTGTTGTTTGTCGATGCCACTAGTTGCATGGGCCTGGCTCTTCACACACATCGGTGTGCTGTGAATCCTGTGTGTCTTTTACACACATCGTGTGCTTTGAATTCTGTGTTTTTTTTACACACATCGGTGTGCTGTGAACTCTCTGTGTTCTTTACACATATCGTTGTGCTGTGAACTCTCTGTGTTTTTCACACACATCGGTGTGCTGCGAACACTCTTTGTTCTTCACACACATATCGGTGTGCTGCTGACTCTATCTTCTTGTTTTGCCGAACATTTTTGTCAGGAGTAGGCAAAGATTCAGCATAATTTTGTCTAAAGCCACATGTTTATGCCCTTGTTGACCATAATGTGTTTGTTGCAACTGTTGCTTCGCTGCTGTCCACCTATTCTCCGCTCTCCTCTTGTCTCGCAGCACGTGACTCGGGGTTTCTTTCTGTAGCGGACGGTACGCAGGTCTGATGGCGGTGATGTCGGAGCACCGGGCTGACAACCGAAGAATGAAGACGGTGTTGTCGTTGCGGTCCCCGGTGACTTTCCACGGCGACACGGCGTTTTCCTGCAGCAGTACATCAAGAGTGATTTCTGGTGCCGTTGGCAGTTCACTTAGGCTACAAGCATGGCTGTTGAAATTAGTTCGGTTTGAAGAAAACCTCTCGGAAATGTGCATCCTGCTCGGCCCGGAGACAGAGAGAAGGGGCAGGGAGAGAGAGGGGGAGAGCGGAAGTCAGGGAGAGAGAGGGGGAGAGCGGAAGGGAGGGAGAGAGAGGTGGAGAGCGGAAGGGAGGGAGAGAGAGGGGGAGAGCGGAAGGGAGGGAGAGAGAGGGGGAGAGCGGAAGGGAGGGAGAGAGAGGGGGAGAGCGGAAGGGAGGGAGAGAGAGGGGGAGAGCGGAAGGGAGGGAGAGAGAGGGGGAGAGCGGAAGGGAGGGAGAGAGAGGGGGAGAGCGGAAGGGAGGGAGAGAGAGGGGGAGAGCGGAAGGGAGGGAGAGAGAGGGGGAGAGCGGAAGGGAGGGAGAGAGAGGGGGAGAGCGGAAGGGAGGGAGAGAGAGGGGGAGAGCGGAAGGGAGGGAGAGAGAGGGTGGAGAGCGGAAGGGAGGGAGAGAGAGGGGGAGAGCGGAAGGGAGGGAGAGAGAGGGGGAGAGCGGAAGGGAGGGAGAGAGAGGGGGAGAGCGGAAGGGAGGGAGAGAGAGGGGGAGAGCGGAAGGGAGGGAGAGAGAGGGGGAGAGCGGAAGGGAGGGAGAGAGAGGGGGAGAGCGGAAGGGAGGAGAGAGAGAGGGGGAGAGCGGAAGGGAGGGAGAGAGAGGGGGAGAGCGGAAGGGAGGGAGAGAGAGGGGGAGAGCGGAAGGGAGGGGAGAGAGAGGGGGAGAGCGGAAGGGAGGGAGAGAGAGGGGGAGAGCGGAAGGGAGGGAGAGAGAGGGGGAGAGCGGAAGGGAGGGAGAGAGAGGGGGAGAGCGGAAGGGAGGGAGAGAGAGGGGGAGAGCGGAAGGGAGGGAGAGAGAGGGGGAGAGCGGAAGGGAGGGAGAGAGAGGGGGAGAGCGGAAGGGAGGGAGAGAGAGGGGGAGAGCGGAAGGGAGGGAGAGAGAGGGGGAGAGCGGAAGGGAGGGAGAGAGAGGGGGAGAGCGGAAGGGAGGGAGAGAGAGGGGGAGAGCGGAAGGGAGGGAGAGAGAGGGGGAGAGCGGAAGGGAGAGAGAGAGGGGGAGAGCGGAAGGGAGGGAGAGAAGGGGGAGAGCGGAAGGGAGGGAGAGAGAGGTGGAGAGCGGAAGGGAGGGAGAGAGAGGGGGAGAGCGGAAGGGAGGGAGAGAGAGGGGGGAGGGAAGAGGGAGGAGAGGGGGAGAGCGGAAGGGAGGGAGAGAGAGGGGGAGAGCGGAAGGGAGGGAGAGAGAGGGGGAGAGCGGAAGGGAGGGAGAGAGAGGGGGAGAGCGGAAGGGAGGGAGAGAGAGGGGGAGAGCGGAAGGGAGGGAGAGAGAGGGGGAGAGCGGAAGGGAGGGAGAGAGAGGGGGAGAGCGGAAGGGAGGGAGAGAGAGGGGGAGAGCGGAAGGGAGGGAGAGAGAGGGGGAGAGCGGAAGGGAGGGAGAGAGAGGGGGAGAGCGGAAGGGAGGGAGAGAGAGGGGGAGAGCGGAAGGGAGGAGAGAGAGGGGGAGAGCGGAAGGGAGGGAGAGAGAGGGGAGAGCGGAAGGGAGGGAGAGAGAGGGGGAGAGCGGAAGGAGGGAGAGAGAGGGGGAGAGCGGAAGGAGGGAGAGAGAGGGGGAGAGCGGAAGGGAGGAGAGAGAGGGGGAGAGCGGAAGGGAGGGAGAGGGGAGCGGAAGGGAGGGGAGAGAGGGGGAGAGCGGAAGGAGGGAGAGAGAGGGGAGAGCGGAAGGCAGGGAGAGAGAGGGGGAGAGGGAAGGGAAGGAGAGAGAGGGGGAGAGCGGAAGGGAGGGAAAGAGAGGGGGAGAACGGAAGGGAGGGAGAGAGAGGGGGAGAGCGGAATGGAGGGAGAGAGAGGGGAGAGCGGAAGGAGGGAGAGAGAGGGGGAGAGTGGAAGGGAAGGAGAGAGAGGGGGAGAGCGGAAGGGAGGGAAAGAGAGGGGGAGAACGGAAGAGGGAGAGAGAGGGGGAGAGCGGAATGGAGGGAGAGAGAGGGGAGAGCGGAAGGCGGGAGAGAGAGGGGGAGAGTGGAAGGGAAGGAGAGAGAGGGGGAGAGCGGAAGGGAGGGAAGAGAGGGGGAGAGGAAGGGAGGGAGAGAGAGGGGGAGAGCGGAAGGAGGGAGAGAGAGGGAGAGAGCGGAAGGCAGGGAGAGAGAGGGGGAGAGTGGAAGGGAAGGAGAGAGAGGGGGAGAGCGGAAGGGAGGGAAAGAGAGGGGGAGAACGGAAGGGAGGGAGAGAGAGGGGGAGAGCGGAATGGAGGGAGAGAGAGGGAGAGAGCGGAAGGCAGGGAGAGAGAGGGGGAGAGTGGAAGGGAAGGAGAGAGAGGGGGAGAGCGGAAGGGAGGGAAAGAGAGGGGGAGAACGGAAGGGAGGGAGAGAGAGGGGGAGAGCGGAATGGAGGGAGAGAGAGGGAGAGAGCGGAAGGCAGGGAGAGAGAGGGGGAGAGTGGAAGGGAAGGAGAGAGAGGGGGAGAGCGGAAGGGAGGGAAAGAGAGGGGGAGAACGGAAGGGAGGGAGAGAGAGGGGGAGAGCGGAATGGAGGGAGAGAGAGGGAGAGAGCGGAAGGCAGGGAGAGAGAGGGGGAGAGTGGAAGGGAAGGAGAGAGAGGGGGAGAGCGGAAGGGAGGGAAAGAGAGGGGGAGAACGGAAGGGAGGGAGAGAGAGGGGGAGAGCGGAATGGAGGGAGAGAGAGGGAGAGAGCGGAAGGCAGGGAGAGAGAGGGGGAGAGTGGAAGGGAAGGAGAGAGAGGGGGAGAGCGGAAGGGAGGGAAAGAGAGGGGGAGAACGGAAGGGAGGGAGAGAGAGGGGGAGAGCGGAATGGAGGGAGAGAGAGGGAGAGAGCGGAAGGCAGGGAGAGAGAGGGGGAGAGTGGAAGGGAAGGAGAGAGAGGGAGAGAGCGGAAGGGAGGGAGAGAGCTTGCGATGGGGAAAGGGGAGGGGGTCACAAAAAGAGGGGGCAGGCTGTAGTGATCAGTGTTAAGAACTAACATTAACAGTCTGGGTTTGATGCTGAAGAGTGAGAGAAGTTGACAATCCTTCCCTTTACTCTTTGTCAATGAACGCTGTTTCGCTGACATGGAAACTGGACATCTTGGAAAAAGCTAAATCCGTGATGGTGCTAAAGCAGACCCGACCGTGTTATCGCTTCCGTCGGTCACTGAACAGCATTACGATCAGCAACGACTGTGACCGCACAGACCCAGGAAGAGCGGCTTTTTCACGAGTGTTCATGCACACAGCGGCGATTAAAGCTCGGGCTTTTCCAGCCTGCAGCTCAGGCCGTGTGTGATAAGGATTCATCTTGGAGGTGAAGGTTCTGCCAGCCACACACGGTCAGCTCTGGGGAAAACACTAACCTCTCACTTCTCCTTGCAGTTCTTCTGTGCGCCCGTGTGTGTGTGTGTGTGTGTGTGTGTGTGTGTGTGTGTGTCCGAGGAATACATGATTAGAACTGTATAATTACTATTTTTGAGGTTTTCATCTATGCAGTTTTGCTGATCTTGTAAATCGCAATGTGATCACCCTTGTCGGTGAGATTCGGCGCTATAGAAATGACCATTATTATTATTATAATTAGAAGATAACAAAACAGAACCAAAATGTAAGGAAGAAAAAGAAGAAGCTGAAAAAGGCATAATATTACCAACAAGGCTTGTAGCGTGTCGAGGAGGGAAGGAGACAGCTGAGGGCGAGGACAGTTGGGGAAAGGGGAAGACAGCAATGGAGCACACAGATTCACACGCAGCTGGAAAAATGGGGTAAAAAACAACAACCGAAAAACAAACAATGACAAGTAAACACAAAATAAAAGCAAAAGCGCACCGTTGCATTTTTCACACACACACACACACACACACACACACACACACACACACACACACACACACACACACACAGAGAGAGAGAGAGAGAGAGAGAGAGAGAGAGAGAGAGAGAGAGAGAGAGAGAGAGAGAGAGAGAGAGAATCAATAGGACAGCCTTAAGAGGTGAAATTTCAAAGATGATTTGAATGACATGAGTGTGTTTAACAACCCATTTTGCAAGGGAGACTGTTCCGGACAGACGGTTCAGCATAAAGGCAGATCTTTGACCAAGCGGGTGCGTGCGCATATCGGGGGGAAGGGGGGGGGGGGGGGGGGGAGAGAATAATGGAAGAATGAGAAGAAGAGCGTAGCTGGCAGGTTGATTTGTAAACAACTAACAACAAGAACAGCAACAACAACAATCATCATCATCATCAATACCGCTTTTAATCGAAGCAAGCAAAGCAGCGTGGTCAGTACAGGGACGAGGGTCATAAATCTAGCAGTCCGCAGAGCCCGTATCCAACGATGATGATAAAGAGGAACGTAACGGTGCAGACATAATTCTGTGTGGCTTCCATTGCTCGGCAATCCATCACGGAGCCTAATCTGGCGGCAAAGCGTTCCCCGCGACACCCGAGTGTTTGCACCGCCTCCTGGACCGCGCCCGACCCTGTGCACCGGAAATCACTCATGAAACATGCATGATGGACACCGCAGTGTCGCGCAAAACTTGCATCAGAATATTAAAGTAGCGCCCCTTTTTTCTTTAACTCACAAAGAAAGTTTTATGTTCGGGAATTGTCCAGATGTATCACACTGAACTTGTAGGAAATGCTCATGCAATATTGCCACTGGTCTGACTGCACCAATGGCCTGACTGCACCAATGCCCGCTGCGCACGGTTCACACTTGTGGACACACACTGGCTGTTCTGACACGGGGCAGGTGTCCTTCTGTCACGGTTCACACTTGTGGACACACACTGGCTGTTCTGACACAGGGCAGGTGTCCTTCTGTCACGGTTCACACTTGCAGATCGACATTAACTGACTGTTCGGACATGGGGCAGGTAATTGTCGGGTCAGCCTTCCTACCTGAGCGAGAAGGTGCCTTAAAGACAACAACAACAATAACAACAACATTTCTAGCCACGTTTCTTTGGTCGAAGGTCCGTACAAGCGACAGAGACACTATGGGAAGGCTGTGTGTGAAGCAATGAAAACAGCGATGAAGATAACGCTCAGCCAACGTTGAAGGGACTGCAGCTGTGGATCACCTGGGGAGAGCTGCCCCATCTCTGAAGAGGTAAGTCCAACACGCAAATGTAACCTGCCTCTTTAAGTTTGCTGATGACATGGAACTTGTTGGATTGCTGTTAAACGAAGACTCCCTGGCAACATGTTCTTCACATGTTTCACTCTTGAATGAATGGTGCGAAGAAATCTTTTTGGAAATAAATGTTGGTAAGACAAAAGAATTAGTGCTAGATGCAAGGAAAACAAAAAATTTATTTGCTCCTGTCAAGGTTAACAATGAACCAGTTGAGGTGGTGTCAAATTTTAAGTATTTAGGTACTTTGATAGATAATAAGCTAAGTTTCAGTGACAATTCAGATCTTATTTATAAAAAAAATCGCAGCAACGTTTGTACCTCCTGCGAAAGCTGAGATCTTTTGATGTTAGTCGTGAGCTGTTACAGATTGTGTACAAAAGTCTAGTGGAGAGCGTTTTAACTTTTGACATTGTTGTCTGGTATGGGAACCTGGGTGTGAAGGGGAAGGCAAAACTGGCACGTATTGTCGGGATGGCAGGAAAGATAGCTGGTGCAAAACAAGACTCCCTAAGCGATCTCTACCTTACAGCAGTTGAACGGAAAACTGCACGGATCTTAGACGACGCAAAGCACTCCCTCCATTCTCAGTTTCAGAAACTCCGGTCGGGCCGATGATACAAAGTGCCGATTGCCAGGAAGAATGTGTGCAAAAAATATTTTATCCCAAGTGCTATTTCTGTTTTAAATTCTCGGGCTACTTAATACGTTGGCCCTGTGGGTTTCAAGGCTCAGCTTTACTCACCCTGTGATAGTGTTGATCTGATGATCACAGGGTTGATCTGATGGATGTTTAGGTTATTTTTTAATTCACTGGCAAAATAACCCAGTATGCTTCAGGTTTATGATATATTAGCATACCGTCTTGATTCTGAGTTGACGAATAATACTTGTGTGCAGTATTGCCCATGACAATTTACTTGTGTGCATGCATATGAGTGTGTGCCGTGTGTGTGTGTGCGAGGGGGGGGGGGGGGGGGGTTGGGGGGGGGGGGGGAGGCGTGCGTGTGTGTGCATGTGTGTGTGCGTGCGTGAGCGATTTTTCTCTTTCTTGTGTGTGTGTGTGTGTGTGTGTGTGTGTGTGTGTGTGTTTGTGTGAAATTTAAATTTATATATATATATTGCCTCATAAATGCTGTCTATATATTATATGTTGCGGTCGATTTTAGTGTTTTGATTTTAGTGTTTTGATGTTTACTTAAGGAATGATTGTTTTATTATAATATTTATTGAAGTTTTAGTTATTGGTAGAGAAGATATGGTGTGTGTGTGTGTGTTTGTGTGTGTGTGTGTGTGTGTGTGTGTGTGTGTGTGTGTGTGTGTGTGTGTGTGTGTGCCTGTGTGTGTGCCTGGATTTAATATGTTACTTCATAAATTCTGCCGATAATCTATATGTTGTGGTCGATTGAGTGTTTCGATTTTAACGTTTTATTGTTTAAGGAATTTTGTTTTATTGTAAATTATTGAATGTTTTAAGTTATTGGTGAGCCAGAAGAAGAATGTGTGTGTGTGTGTGTGGGGGGGGTGGGGGGTGGGTGGGTGGGTGCGTGCATGCGTGCGTGCGTGCGTGCGTGTGTGTGTGTGTGTGTGTGTGTGTGTGTGTGTGTGTGTGTGTGTGTGTGTGTGTGTGTGTGTGTGTGTACATTGTTATTGTTAAGTATTTCCTGTATTTGAGCGGTTTTTAGCTCCGTGTTTTTTTGAGTTGTTGATGTTTATTGTTAACTGTATTGAATGTTTTTATGTAAATGACGAGCCAGAAAGCAAATTTCTCTACACAGAGACAATAAAGTTGTATTGTATTGTTTCTGGTATAGGACCAGTGCAAGAGGCTCGTCTGTGCTTGTGTTGCAAAGATAGTTCACCAGGCTGTCGTCTGCTTCAGGTGTAGAAAAGTCTAACATGCAACTGTTTGCCTCTAGTGTCGGACTAGTCCTGGTATTGAGCCAGCTCAACAGGCGTCCTCAATTGCCCTTGGTGCTGGGCCAATCCAAGAGGCTAGTGTTTGCTTCTGGTGTTTAGAGTCTACGGCTTGGGCAAGTCAGCGGAGGAGAATCCGTTCAGTCACAATAATTATGACGATACTCAGTTCAGTCACAGTCTGATTATACTTGCTTAGTTAGTCGTAATCTGACGATACTCTGTTCAGTCAAAATCTGATGGTACTTACTTAATTAGTCGCAGTCTGACGATACTCTGTTCAGTCAAAATCGGATGGTACTTACTTAATTAGTCGCAGTCTGACGATACTCTGTTCAGTCAAAATCGGATGGTACTTACTTAATTAGTCGCAGTCTGATGATACTCTGTTCAGTCGCAAGTTGCTAATATTCAGTTCAGTCACAACATGATGATAATCAGTTCAGTCACAAGCCAACGAGAATCCGTTCAGTCAAATCTTATGAAAATCAGTTTCGTAAATTATAATGGGAATTGCTTCGGTCAGAAGTCAGTGCGAGTCATTTTGGTGTAGACGCAAGTCAATGAGGATGTTAAGAGCCAATTTGTGGTGAATTTAGTGGCAATTCCTGCCATGATGACAGACGTCAGCAGGGGACCCTCTCAATCACCACACAGTCATGTCGTCACGTAAACCCAGTGAACCTGTGCAGGGCTGGGTACACACTGTCTGCTGGATGATGGGTAGATTATGCCAGTGTCTGTTGGACAAGAGAAGTGCTATGTTAGTCCGTCACAGCGTCTGTTGGATGATATGCCAGTCTATGTTGGACAAGAGAAGTGCTATGCCCGTCCATCACAGTGTTCCAGGCTTCCCAGTAGAATCTAGTACTTTGTCTGAAAAAAGCTGTGTCTGTGTGTGGCTGTTGAATGTAGATGGATGCACATGAATAGTGAGGGGAAGGAGTGGGGGGGGGGGGGGGAGAGCGTGAGAGATTTAGGAAAGAGTATTATTTATTAATTTTTGTATCTGAGTGGACGAGCGGAGACTGGTGTGCTCATCTGTGTGTGTGTGTGCGTGTGTGTGTGTGTGTGTGTGTGTGTGTGTGTGTGTGTGTGTGTGTGTGTGTGTGTGTGTGTGTGTGTGTGTGTGAGTGTGTGTGTGTATGTGTATGTGTGTGTGTGCGTGTGTGTGTGTGTGTGTGTGCGTGCGTGTGTGTGTGTGTGTGTGTGTGTGTGTGTGTGTGTGTGTGTGTGTGTGTGTGTGTGCGTGTGCGTAACATGGTTATGGTTTGATAGGCGATAATGGTAGACTACAATATTTAAGGTTCTGTTTGTTTGAAATGTATGCTAATTTGGTTTTTGTCCTAAGACGTTTGTACAGCGCAGTGAGTTTAACTCTGGTTAGAGAACAACGCGTTATAAGAATTGTTTATTATTATTATTATGATGGCTGGACTGTGCCAGTGTCTGTAGGACAAAAGAAGGGCTATGCCCGTTGTCACAATGTCTGTTGGTTGATATTCGCCAGTGTCTGCTGGACAAGAGAAGCGTTAAGCCAGTCTATCACAGTATCTGTTGGACAAGACAAAGGCTGTGCCAATCCATTTCAGTGTCTGCTGGATGATGGCTAGGCTATACCAGTGTACGCAGGACCAACGACGGCCCGACCCATCGTGGCTCACAACTGGCTCCAGTCACACCCTGGCTGCCCACCGAAATGCTGTCTGCCAACAGCCAGGCGTCACCGGAGTCATGGACAACGGCAGTCTGTAGAACGCCGTCAGACGGGGCAGCTGTTTGTGCATGCAGCTATTTTCCCGCAACCTGGAGATGTGGACGTGTGCCAAATAACGGCTCACAATCATAGGCGAGTCAATTTTTGGGCTAGTCTTGCTTTGAAGAGAGTTTTGTGTGTGCCTGCTTTTCTGTCGCTAGTTTGGGTTGGTGTGTTGATGTTCCGTGCTTTCTTGTCGCTATTTTGGGTTGGTGTGCTGATGTTCCGTGCTTTCCTGTCGCTAGTTTGGGTTGGTGTGTTGATGTTCCGTGCTTTCTTGTCGCTATTTTGGGTTGGTGTGCTGATGTCCCGTGCTTTCCTGTCCCTATTTTGGGTTGGTGTGTTGATGTTCCGTGCTTTCTTGTAGCTGTTTGGGGTTGGTGTATTGATGTTTCGTGCTTTCCCTGCAACTGTTATGAGATGAAGATGTTGCTGTAATTCATGTATTTTGATGTCACTGTTTTGGTACGAAACAGGGTATGCGTTTGCATGCCGTTCATTCAAAGCGTATTTGATTTTCCCAATCTTCTTGCGGTTGATTCAAGGTTAACTTGCTGTTCTGAATATTTCGGCGGTTGTCCGGCAATAGAGCTGTTCTGCAGGCTGTTATAGAACCGCAGAATTGCCCAGCTTTTTGGCACAACGTTCACATGTGTCGTTAAGTCATTTCTCGATTAATATTAAGATAAACTTTCAGTCGAAGTGTAAAAAAAATTTAAAAAAAATAAAATAAAAAATGGCAAGCAGTTAATTGCTGAGGCATTATATAAAGATCCAATTAATCTGATCAATCAAGATCAAAGTAATCTGATCATTCAAGATCAAAGTAATCTGATCATTCAAGATCAAAGTAATCTGATCATTCAAGATCAAAGTAATCTGATCAATCAAGACCAAAGTAACCTGAGCAGTCAGATATGGCTCCCAGTTCAGAGGTCACCAAATGTATACCATTTACCACACCCTAAGGTCAGTCGAGGAATATAACCGAAAATACCAATTTTACAGACACAGTCAGTTAAGGCGTATGAAAGAGGTTTGTATTTTGTACTTTCTCGTCCAGTTTACCGTAGTCCCCTGTCAGCGGGAATTCTCAAAACATGGAAACAAAGTTCAGCCTGTCCTGAACCGTGCGGCTCGACTTCTCTGCAAGGCTCTCAAGCACGACGATGTTACCCCATTTCTTCTGGATTTGCACTGGTTGCCAGTAGAAGGCAGAATAGAATACAAGATTGCTATAATCTGCTACCGCGTGATCGCTTGTACTGCTCCTCCTCACCTATCTTGACTTGACTTGTCTGCATGACCTCCTTGACCTGTACATTCCGTCACGCACTCTCCGCTCCTCTGCTGATATCGCACCTTTCGTACTCTGAAGAGATGTAAAAAAGACAAAGCGCCTTTTCTTTCATTGATCCCTGTGTCTGGAACAATCTCCCTGTCTCTGTGCGACATGCTCAGACTTGGCCTGCCTTCTAGTCGCAACTCAAGGCTCATCAACTCTCTAACTCCTAACACTTACAAATGTATCCAGCCTGACTAAAGTAAATCTTGGTGTGATGTGTGTGTGTGTGTGCGTGCGTGCGTGGGTGTGCGTGCGTGCGTGCGTGTGTGTGTGTGTGTGTGTGTGTGTGTGTGTGTGTGTGTGTGTGTGTGTACGTGTGCGCGCGCGCGCATGCGTGCGTGCGTGTGTGCGTGCGTGTGTGTTTGCAGGCGTGCACGCATGTATGTGTGTGCATATTGGAAGGGGTGATGTTTGATGACAAATTTGTGTATGTTAATATTGTCTGCATTTTGTCGATTATATTTAGCTTGATTATGACATGTACGCGCCTAGGACTCACTTGAGAAAGGGCACTCAAAGACCGGTCTGTTATTACTGTTATTAAAGAAAGCCAACACGCTTGCGAACTTAGTGTTGTGTTTGGCGTTGTCCTTACTTCCTAAAGCAGAAGTACATTTTTGAAGACGGGTTTAGTTAGTAGACAATTCAAGTCGTTCTCGTTGCTTTAAAGCCAACATAGGTTAAAGAGTAGATCTATTTCGCTGACACAGCGATTCGAATCCCTTCTTAGAAGTTCGTCCAGAAAAACGAAGAGTGTGTGCACGCCTTAGTATTGCCCCCACTTCCGTCATGCCTGTGCAACAGTCACTTTAAACTGCTGGCCATTGTGTTTGCTGGTTTACGTCTCGCAATAAACATTTCATTTCCTCTTGTGACAACAGTTCGTAGGGGAGCATATCGCGGGAGGTCGATTTGGTCAAACAAATTTCGCGAAAGATATCCCATTAGCTGTCGCGAATAGAATGTGCCGCCATTACCCGATATCAATAGAATGTTCCATGTTGCCTCGAGATACTTTGTTGAATGTTTACTGTTGCCTGCAGATACTTTGTCCAATGTTTGCTGTTGCCGCGAGACACTTTGTTGAATGTTTACTGTTGCCTGGAGACGGCGTGTTGCCTGGAGTGTGGGAGGGGCCAACGGACGACTCGTGCCGTCAAATTGGGTTTGGCGGGGAGCGGCACGAGATGTGGCTGCAACTGTCTCTGCCCGCAGCCAGCGGACCTTCACGAAACTGGACGGTTTCCAGGCCGATTCAATTTGCCTTCAGCTTTTATGTCGTTTTTCCATCGTCGGATTTAATCATTTATTTTAGCGGCAAATGGTGTCAAGCCGGTGAGGGGGGGGGGGGGGGGATAGGGGGGGGGGGGCAGAGGGGGGGGGGAGGAGGGGGAGAGGAGGGGGGACAGAGGGAGGGGGAGAGGGAGGGGAGGAGAGAACGAGCGGGAAGGATACAATGCAAATTACAAATCAACAGTAAAGCAATGCGCCATTCTCTAATCAGAGTAAAGCTCATTGCGCTGCACAAGCAGCTCATCACAAAAGACGCATCAACTTGTAGGCACTTTAACAGACGGAATCTTAAGTACAGTATTCTACCATAAAGACATCACCCATCACCTAGCAATAGTAAATATATATATATATAATATATATGAAGTACATAAGTTCAGAAGAAAAACGGCAAAAAGACGACGGTACTGGTTCAGTTTCAAAGGGAGCAACAATACCAATAACGGTGCAGTTTAGTTATATGGTAAAATCTACGTGCTCCTAAAAACCCATATGTGCGCTACCCCGTCTCTTCGCAGAAGTTCCTCCAGAGTTGCCTTTGAGACCGTTGCAACCTTCGTCTGATTCACGATGGCCTTGTCTCGTCCTTTTAATGAAGACGTCGAGTGCTTCCTCTTTCTACGCCTCTCTCCTCCAGGCGATCGATGAGTGAAGTCCTTGGCTTTGTGTCCGCAGGTAGTGTCTGAAGCTTCTCAACACTCGAGTTCTTCCGAGACGCAAGTAACTTGTGATGTTTGTTTTTCTCCGCCAGTCTATCGGTTCTGTCATTTCCATTCACTTCGGCATGTCCGGGTCACTACATTCACAGGAGTTCGTAGGTGGACGTCGAACATCGACACATGCCTGTCTGCATGGCTTCTTATTCCATTTTTATATACTGTTTGACTGACTCTGTGAGGACGATGGCACGTGTGGTCTGACTGTCACCTCTTGAGGCAATCCAGAGGAGAGTACGTGAGACTGCTTCCGTCTGTAATCACACACACACACACACACACACACCACACGCACGCACGCACGCACGCACGCACGCACGCACGCACGCACACATGCACGCACGCACACACTCACGCGCGCACGCACGCACGCACGCACGCACACACACGCACACAACGCACACACACACAACACACACACACACACACACACCACGCACGCACGCACGCACGCACGCACGCACGCACACACACACACACACACACACACACACACCACACACCACACAACAAACAAACAAACAAACAAACGCACCACACACACACACACACACACACACACCACACCACGCACGCACGCACGCACGCACGCACGCACGCACGCACGCACCAACACACACACACACACACACTCACACACACACACACACACACACACAAACGCACGCACGCACGCACGCACGCACATGCACACTTACGACGTAAGACGCAAATAGAAAAATACTCTCATCTTGAGTGCTCGCTGTGTGCTAACAGTGCTGTCCATTCGATACGCCGTGGGCTAGATGCACCAGATCACAGGGCGGCAGTGTCATCAGCAGATCGCAGCGTGTGCTCCACAGGGCGGCAGCGTCATCAGATCACAACGTGTGCTCCACAGGGCGGCAGTGTCATCAGATCACAGCGTGTGCTCCACAGGGCGGCAGTGTCATCAGCAGATCACAGCGTGTGCTCCACAGGGCGGCAGTGTCATCAGATCACAGCGTGTGCTCCACAGGGCGGCAGTGTCATCAGCAGATCACAACGTGTGCTCCACAGGGCGGCAGTGTCATCAGCAGATCACAACGTGTGCTCCACAGGGCGGCAGTGTCATCAGATCACAGCGTGTGCTCCACAGGGCGGCAGTGTCATCAGATCACAGCGTGTGCTCCACAGGGCGGCAGGTCATCAGATCACAGCGTGGCTCCAGGGCGCAGGTCATCAGATCACAGCGTGTGCTCCACAGGGCGGCAGTGTCATCAGGTCACAACGTGTGCTCCACAGGGCGGCAGTGTCATCAGCAGATCACAGCGTGTGCTCCACAGGGCGGCAGCGTCATCAGATCACAACGTGTGCTCCACAGGGCGGCAGTGTCATCAGCAGATCACAGCGTGTGCAGCTAATTGTTTGAGGTCCACCTAATACTGGGTAAATAGGAAGCGTATGCAGCCCTTTCCCCACACCTTTACACACTGTCGTACATACATACATACATACATACATACATACATACATACATACATACATACATACATACATACATACATACATTACATACATACATACATACATACATACAGCCATTTCCCACACCTGTGTATACTGTCGTAAATACAGCCATTTCCCACACCTGTGTATACTGTCGTAAATACAGCTGTTTCCCCACACCCGCACATACTGTCATAGATACAGCCGTTTCCCCACACCCGCACATACTGTCATACATACAGCCGTTTCCCCACACCCGCACATACTGTCATACATACAGCAGTTTTCCCACACCTGTACACACTGTCATACATACAGCAGTTTCCCCACACCTGTACACACTGTCATCCATACAGTAGTTTCTCCACACCTGTACATACTGACATACATACAACAGTTTCCCCACACCTGTGCACGCTGTCATCCATACGGCAGTTTCTCCACACCGGTACATACTGTCATACATACATCAGTTTCCCCACACCTGTACACACTGTCGTACATACAGATGAAACATCTGTACACACTGTCATCCATACAGCAGTTTCTCCACACCTGTACACACTGTCGTACATACATATGTTTCCCCACACCTGTACACACTGTCAGACATACGGCAGTTTCCCCACACCTCTACACACTGTCAGACATGCAGCAATTTCGCCACACCTGTACATACTGTCGTACATACAGCAGTTTTCCCACACCTGTACATACTGTCATCCATACAGCAGTTTTTCCACACCTATATACACTGTCGTACATACAGATGTTTCCACACACCTGTACACACTGTTATCCATATAGCAGTTTCCCCACACCTGTACACACTGTCAGACATACAGCAGTTTCCCCACACCTGTACACACTGTCGTAAACACAGATGTTTCCCCACACCTGCACACACTGTCAGACATACAGGTGCAGTTTTACCCGCAACTCCGACAGCGGCACTCCGACTTGGGGGAGTTCAGTAATGAAATTTGTCACGTCATGAAGATTACTACAGCTCAGCGTAGTCCTGACATGGGACCTGACATGGGACATGGGACCTGACGTGGGACATGGGCTCTGACATGGGACATGGGACCTGACATGGGACATGGGCTCTGACACGGGACCCTGAACGCAACCAAAAACAGACGACTCACATTTATAAATCAGTTGTATGCTGGAGAATGGAAGGGATGTCCTGACAGCCTCGAACAGCGGACTGTGAAGTGGCACTGGACTTGGCAGCAACGTGCAGTAAAGATTGAAGCCCTGTGGTCCAGGCTGAGTGACGGTCGGACCATAGCTCAATATTTAGGAAACGAACCGACTAATCAACGGCGGTTCCTTGCGTCTTACTGAGACTGAAAGGGATTACAGATGTAACACCTGATCAATGAATTTGAGATTTTGTGTCGATCTCGACTGCCATAGGTACCACATCCCTGTGTTGAAAGCACCGTGAAGATGGTGCCATATCCACACATAAGTGTGATTGCGCGCAGGAGCGCACAGACACACACACATTTTCAAACACACACACACACACACACACACACACACACACACACACACACACACACACACACACACACACACATTTCAAGCACACCACACACACACACACACACACACGCACACGCGCACACACACACATACACACACACACACACACACACACACACACACACACACAACACACACACACACACACACACACACACACACACACACACACACGCACACACACACACACACACACACACATACGCACACACACATGTGTTCGCGTGTGCGTTCGCACACACTCCCACAAAGACGCACGCACACACACACACACACACACACACACACACACACACACACACACACACCACCACGCACGCACACACACACACACACCACACACATCGCACGCACACACACACACACACACACACGCACGCACACACACACACACACACACACACACGCGCGCGCACACACACACACACACACACACACACACACACACACACACACACACACACACACACACACACACTTACTGAGGACGCAGGACAAAAATAGGGAAAGGGGAAAGTGAGGAGAAAGTTTGGCCAAGCCAGCGGGATCCGGACGACGTGTCGGGAGTCATTGAGGCAGCGTCAACACGGGGCTGAATGGCCGTGACGCCGACACCGCCCACACCATCAAGGAGGGGCAGCCAAAAAAGCAAGGGGAAGAACTCCAGAAGGATGCAATCTCCCCGTCCCTCCAACCGCTCAATGCGTGACGGGCAGCGCCGGAAGTCGCGAGAGGCAACGCCGGACGAACGCCGGACAAATCAGTTCTATCGCCTAATGTCATCATTGACCCCTAGCCCTGTCTGCACTCTCCCAACCGCCCGCCTCTCCACCCCTTCATTCCCCTCTGTCTCTGTCTCTCTGTCTGTCTCTGTCTCTCTCCTCTGTCTGTCTGTCTGTCTGTCTATTTTCTCTCTCTCTCTGTCTCTCTCTCTCTCTCTCTCTCCTCTCTCTCTCTCTCTCTCTCTCTCTCTCTCTCTCTCTCTCTCTCGCTTTAAGAGTGCGCTTCACTCCGCCAGAATTCTACAAATTTCCAAGCCTTTTTCGATTAAGCCTGCTGCTGACATCCACCAATGAAAATATTGTAAGAAGTCTGCCAGTGTATTTGTACAAAACTTTTAAGTTTCGTCGCATTTTAAGTTCATAATTCAAGCACACTGCTATTTTTAGTACCATGTTCAGTACCTAGTTCCAGCATATTCTCGTTATTTGTTGGTTTTCTTGTTCATATTATATAATTATAGTATGTACTGTGAAGTGTCAGGTCATCCACCTGCACCCCTTTATGAGGGTCAATGGCCTAAATGACTAAAACCTCTCTCTCTCTCTCTCTCTCTCTCTCTCTCTCTCTCTCTCTCTCTCTCTCTCTCTCTCTCTCTCTCTGTAGTAAAGATAACTGATTTTTAAAAGAATATCACAAATCCAGAATCAGCTCGAAATGCCTTACAAATTATATTAAAAACAAAAAACGGAAGACACATTCCACAGCATCGAACAACATAATTATGGCATTGTATATATTATATAATTATAGTATAAGAATTTTGAAATCTACGTTGGCTTATGACGGGCTTTGACCGTCCTGCGGTGACCGTGGGGCAGACAGGAAGTGAATGACCAGTTCTCTTTTACCCCCAAGTGGGAGAACTCAGAGGTGACAGGTGTTCTCCCTTTAAAGCCTGGAGCAGGTCAGAGGATACTTTTCGTCTACTCTTTCTTCCTAGCTTGTCCTAATTTCCACCTTCCCGGCCCATTCACCTTCACTTGTTCCAGATCCTCTCCCTATTTTTCAAGGCCGTTAGCTTTCGCTGACGCAGTTTCCCGAGTGGGCCTGCGGAATAAATATAGGTCAGCCTGTTCCGAGCCACCAGCGTTGTAGGCAGGTTCCCGTGTGCCTGTGGAATAGAAACAGGCTCCAAAGCTCCACTACAGCCAATTAGACATCCTTGTGATTTGATCAGTTGCATTCTAATTCTGTGTTGATTACTTCTCACAGAACCTGTGTGGAAGTATATTTCTCAGTTGTAAATAACTCAAATGCACACACTGAGATGTGCTAAATATTGACTGATTTGGCTTGGCTGTGTTTGCTGTCGTGTTGTGTGTAGAACTGTGACCGAGCTTTTTACCTGTGTTTTGGTGACTTGCGTTTCGACCTAGTGATGGTATGGAGTAGCTGTGGATTTGTCATTCGTCTTCAGCTGATCCTGTGCGGCCGACGGGACGTAAAAAATCCAATAACCAACTCTCCCTTATTAATTTCCGGAAGTGACGTCGTTAATAACAACAAACCTTTTCCAGCATCAATCCGGGCAGGTGGAAGTGTAGTAGAAACTATCATAGAATTTTTGTCGTGCTTGATTTCGTTGTATGCACACTTCAATCGCACAAAATTAACTTTCATTGCAGAGAGTTATGAAACACGCTTCCATTAATTATACACACGTGAAAAGGTGCGAATGTTCCAGAGAAAGAACATGGGTGTAACAGCGAGAGGCCAAGCAAAGATCGAAGGCTAATTCCTTGGACACGTTGACTTCAAACAGTTTAATTGAATTAGTAATTGATCTCCTGTGACGCTCAGGCGTGGAGGTCACTGGCGCGTGTCATGCGGTATTGGTGTGGAGAGTCACCGATGCGTGTCATGTCGTATTGGTGTGGAGAGTCACTGATGCGTGTCATGCAGTATGGGTGTGGAGATCGAGTCACTGGTGCGCTTCATCCTGTTTTGGTACAGGCGGCTGGGTGGGTGGGGGGGACGTGGAGTGGTACCCACAGCAGTCCACGACACAGCCCCCAGCCACCAACCACCTCGTGTCAAGTGCTCGACTTGCATCAGGAAACAGGCATTTCAACGTGAGTCGTTCACGATAACCAGTGAAGGAACCATATGCTAATGCCATCCGAAGAATGAATAATCAATAATGTTATTGAGAAAGAAAAAGTAAACATGGTCAGCTAAAACGAGATTGAACAAGAGCAAGAAATCATTCGGTCATTCCGCAAAGCTTGGCTGGACTGGCTGCATTATGTGTGTATGGATGAATGACAGAACGATCGAGTGCCCAATTGAATGACACTTAATTATCGAATGGACAAAAGGCATGACTGAGTGATGGATGAATGAATTGCACAGAGAGAGAGAGAGAGAGAGAGAGGGAGGAAGGCAGACAGAGACAGGGACAGAGAAACAGAGAGAGAGACACACACACAGACAGACACAAACAGAGAGACAGAGTGAGTGAGAGGGAGGACAGGCAAACCGAATATAGACAGAGACCAACACCATGGCATGCTCTCGGCGGCTTTTTCAGAAATTTGTTCCTGCTGTCTTTTTTTGTCTTTTTTTCAAGAGAACAAGCCGGCATATCCACTGGAATCAATGAAATCGTAACTGGAACGGAAAGAGATCAAAAGCAAAAAACGCGGATACATTAACTGGAGTAAAACAGAAGGACGTTAAGAGACAGACAAATGGAGAGAAACAACGAAATTTAAATTAATTTAAATTATTTTTCTCTAATGATATAATAAACTAATTTTGAATCTTAAAAGGGAGCGAGAAGGAGGGGGGGGGGGGGGGGATACAAACATAAACATAAAGAGACTGTGGTTAGAAATAGTCTACATGAAGTCTTGACATCAGCATTGGTTTCATACCAGCTTTTGCCCCTGCTAACTGACCTCAAACTGATGTCGCGTTACCGCGTCTTCCTTTGTGTGTGTCAAGAGTGCCCGGATCTGATTATCACCTATCAGGGTGCGGGTCGGGAGCCGGGACCTGTGGCCAGCCTCCTGCCCCAGTCACTTTCGCTTACCGCGCAATTGTCTTTGTCTGGTCCTCGCACTTCTCGCCTGAGCCCTTGTCTGAACTGCCCCCCACTGGGGAATGAAAGAGCTGAGAAAATTCGATTAGTTCTAATTTGTTCAGGGCAAGGTTTTGATTGGAGAATCACTTCTCCTTTGTTTGGAGCCTTCGGAGCGGGGATGGGGTGGTGGGTGGGGGAGGGGAGAGAGAGAGAGAGAGAGAGAGAGAGAGAGAGAGAGAGAGCAAAATCTGTGAGAAGCTAGTAAGCGGAGTTACGATGAAAGCATGGCTAGGAACAGCGAGGAGAAGCACACGGAGGTCCAGAACAAAGGCCGGACTGCAATCTGGCCACCGTGAAGTCTTTGCGCAGATGTGATGTGAGCAGCATCCCCCGTATGACTTGGGTGGACCGGGTTCCCCAAAGCTGTCGACGATCCATCCACTTGGCCGGGCGCCCTCCGTCCTAACAAAATCTGACACAGTTTACACGGCTACGGGCAGCAGTCGCCGTGTGGTCTACTCAAAGCAACACACAATTTCTGTTTAATACTGACTGAAGCGGGGATAATAACACACACACACACACACACACACACGTAACGCACGCACGCACGCACACACACACGCACGCACGCACGCACGCACGCACGCACGCACGCACACACACACACACACACACACACACACACACACACACACACACACACACATCAGTGTGTAATATTGTTTATTTCAGTGTGAATTTCCATAAGTAATAATTATGTGTATTCTAATTGAATAATACTTGCTGTTTTAACCATGCCTGTGCGTTACTCCGTACTCTGAAACTGTGAACTTTTATATGCATGCAGATTAATTTTGTTTCTTTGTTTCTTTGTTTTGTTATTGACGTGTGGCTCCCACGGTTTCCTTTGGCTGGAACAGAGAAGTACAAGTTGATTTTGGACTGACGCGCTCATGTTGTCGTCGTTTCCTATGCCGCGACACGTCTTGCTGTCGCCGCTGTTGTTGTTGAAATGTTGCTTGAGGTCCACAGAAACCGTAGGTTTATTAGGGACGGGAGCCCAGGACGTCCACCTCGACTTCCACACAGTTCCTGAGATCTGTGGCCTGAATTGCCGCCATGTCGCTGAACAAAGAAAGAGCTTTGGTCATTTTCGGTCACGGATGAAGGCAGATCGTAACAACAAGGGCAAAAACAGACCAACAGCTAGCGAGATGTGGCTTCAAACCCTGTGGTTCTGACAGTAGGAGTGGTAAAGTTAACCATGCAATAATTATATCAGATTTCTGTGAATAAAAGTGCGCACACAAAGGTTTGTTCAATCGCTGGTTTCAGAGACGAAACAGCGCAGCTTCGTTCAGGGTTCGTCGTTCAGCCACGCGCAGCTGCATTGGAACGCGTCAGAGGTTGCGTAACTGTGACACAGAACCCCGGTCACTAACTCTCAGCGGCCAGGATATAAACTTCACACCAAGACCCTCCTTCTCATGGTTCAGGAGCTGTGTGAGAGTCGAGGTGGACGTCCTGGACTGTCCGTCCTAACGAGCCTTCTGGTTTCCGTGGACGTAAAGAATTATTGAACCGTGCTTCGGCATTGGCCACAACTTGTCCCTAATATGTCAACTGACATCTAAGGACATAAAGCATCACTTCATCATCACCCTCCTTCTGCTGTCGTGTTATTTAATGTCCTCGGATGTCGGTTGACGTATCAGGGACAAGCTGAGACCAATGCCGAAGCATGGTTCAATATAGCTTTACGTCCACTGAAACCATAAGGCTCGTTAGGACTGACAGCCCAGGACGGCCACCTCGACTCTCACACAGCTCCTGAACTAAGAACCTCCTTCTTTCAGAGCTCAGGAGCTGTGTGAAAGTCGAGGTGGACGTCCTGGGCTCCCGTCCCTAATAAGCCTACGGTTTTTGTGGACGTAAAGCAACACTCAACCAAGCCTTCTTTCTGGCGACACTCTGTGGTCTGCGTGGTGTCCCGGCTGATGTCAGAGAAGAAGCAATGTCGCTCGATCCAGCCGACAAAAAGATCCTGTCGACGAGAGGCAAGTAGCTGAAATCTGCCCTCCCATAGTTGTGTTTTTTAGCAGGCTGTAAGAAGAACTGCGTTATCTTCTCATAAAATATCTTTGGTTCGCGTGCGTTTTTGTCTCTAGTTTTTCCCGAGCAAAGCAAGTCGCGGTTGGGAGTGGTAGTGTCTAAGGCACAAGAGAGCAAGGAAGGAAGAAGAGCCCAAGACCACTTACATACATTTAGCGGTAAGCTTATCGCGGTAGCAGCCAGTCCATACCAAGACCGCTGTCTGCGAAAAACAGATCACCGTTACGGCTGAAGTCATTCTCTTCTTTACGTTGACTGATCTGGAAAGCCATTTGTTGCAAAACTCTCTCCCTGTGAACGCGAGTGTCTGTGAGCGTGAAAGGAGCCTAGTGCCTGTGACTGCCTGCCCTCGTCCGTGTAAGTTGTAGTGCTCTCCTATCTGTGTTGGCCCTCGTCCATGTAAATGCCAATGCCCCTGTAACTGTCTGTGATTGCCTCTGTAAGTACGGCTGTCCATGTAAATGTGAATGCCACTGTAAATGTGATTGTGCCTATGAGTGTGGAAGTCTATATTAGTGTGAATGCCACTATAAATACGATTGTCAGTCAAATCGATCAACGCTTTACTTTATGTCTGTTCACACCAAATAGAAGGAAAAATCGATATATTAGTACTAACTTACTACCCGCAGGACTATGGACAATCGATTAACAATAGAAGTTATAACATCAGTATTATACTGAATATCTCTTACATTGTTACAAGCATTAAAATCATGCTCATTTTTTTCTCTGAAATAACTCCGTGGTAATAGGACACACAAGCAGTATGTGGTACATACATGCATATACTTGGGGGCGGGGATGGCTCAGTGGTTACAGCGTCGGACTCGTGATAGGAAGGTCCCAGGTTCGAGTCCCGGCAGGAGCGGCGGGGGAATTTTATTCTCCAGGGTCAACTTTTTGTGCTGACTCTTATTTCAGTGTCCTTTCCACCCCCGTGTTACCGCAGTAGCACGTAAAAGACCCCGGTCATACTGCCAAAATTACAGGTGTCAGGTTACAGCTAAGCACACATACACCCTACCTGTGTGGCTTTGAATGAAGTCACACTGTAAACTGGTGCATGGTTGAATGGTATACACAGAACTTGCGCAGAGACGGCAGCAGTTTCACGTGGCACCAGCCATGCAACAGCTAAAGAGCGCTACCAGTACACCACTTCGTGGATATTAATAATACGCGCTATAAAGGGATACAGTCACTCGTTCAGAATCACATGCGACATGTGAGTCTGTTCGAGAGCAGAGAATAGCGCTATATAAAAGCTATGAATAATAATAATAATAATAATAATACATATGATTATCTCTGTTAGTGTGAATGTCCCCATAAGTGGTATTGTTTCTGTAGGCACAGGTATCATACCTCTGTGAATGTGAATGAATCCATGTGATTATTCTGATTGCCCCTGTCATGGTCTCTGTCTGCGTGTTCATATAGGTGTGAGTGCCCCTTTAAATGTTAGAGTAAGTGTGATTGTCTCTGTGTGGTGTTCTTTTCAGTGTGAATGAACCTTTAAATGTGAATGACTATGTAACTGTGTTTGTTCCCGGAAGTATGTCAATGTAAATATGAATGATCATGTAAGTGTGAATGCGTCTGACAGCTTGACTGACAGTACAAGTGTAATTGTCTCTATATTAGTGTGAATGCGTCGTGACCAACAGTACGATTGTGACTGTCTCTATATTAGTGTGAATGCGTCGTGACCAACAGTACGATTGTGACTGTCTCTATATTAGTGTGAATGCGTCGTGACCAACAGTACGATTGTGACTGTCTCTATATTAGTGTGAATGCGTCGTGACCAACAGTACGATTGTGACTGTCTCTATATTAGTGTGAATGCGTCGTGACCAACAGTACGATTGTGACTGTCTCTATATTAGTGTGAATGCGTCGTGACCAAAAAGTACGATTGTGACTGTCTCTATATTAGTGTGAATGCGTCGTGACCAACAGTACGATTGTGACTGTCTCTATATTAGTGTGAATGCGTCGTGACCAACAGTACGATTGTGACTGTCTCTGTATTAGTGTGAATGCTTCTGTACGCAGGACTAACAGTAGGAGTGTGACTGTTTTAGTGTGAATGCTCCTGTAAGTATGAAGACCTCCCAGAGTTGAACGTCCTGTAAGTGTGAACACCTCTGTCAGTAATTACTGGCGGTATTTTCCCCCAAAAGCTATTAAAGGGGTCGAAGACTGTCTCTGGGATTAGAAAGCGACGAGGGCAGTCCAGAATTAGGGTCAATTCCAAACGATCAGTCCGTAGACAGAGAACTTGGACAGAAACACAAATCTGAGACACACTTCCGTCCTCGCCGGCTTCAGGGAGTGATCCAATCTCTAGGTACTGTGCACCTGTGGAGGAAAAAGCAAAATAAAAACAAACAAACAAATCATAGGAGAAATGATAAAAAAAAGGTTACTTCATACTACAACGGACATAATTTCTTCGTTAAGGGACATATGCAAAGCATGACGGTAAACAAATGAATTCAGCATTGTTTCTTGGCCGTAGGAGAGATAGGAGAGGAGGCACAGACAGGTTATAACATGTTTACATTAAAGGCTGTTTCTTGAAGATGGAACAGAAGTTTGTAGAGAACGAGAACGTTCCATGGTCTGACTTTCAAAATGTGAGACAACAGAGTATAAACAGGGTCAATGTAAACCTGGAATGTCCGGGGGAAAAGTAATGAAAACAAGTCAACGCTTCAGAAAATGGTGACGGGGGTTTCTTTTCTCTTTTGTTTTCCGGCTTAATCGTCAAAATGGCTCTCCTTTTTCGTTTTTTCTGCTGTTTAATAACTTCGGCTTGTCTTAACGCTACATTTGAGCGTGATCTGGGAGAAGCTTGCTGCTTTTGGTTTTATTATTTGCTTGTTTTCTCTCTCTTTAAATCTGGAAACCGGCGTCAGTTTTTTTGAACGTGTCTGTTGAAGGGTGGCGTTGGAGTCTAACTCTGGCTCTACAAGTGTGCAGGGGTGTGGTATCTGATGAAAACATGTTTTCTGCGGGCGTCTGGCTGGGTCTGAGTGTTGAGGCATTGACTGGAAAAGCTTCTGTATAGTGTGCTCCTCTCTGTAACACACTCACTCACTCACTCACTCATTCACACACACACACACACACACACAACACACACACACACACACACACACACACACACACACACACACACACACACACACACACACTCACATCTTGTACTGAACTGTATGCGTACTCTGAGCATGGACTGACAGGAACTGCACTGAACTAGTAGCAGCAATGTTACAAAAAGCCCCATCAGACATGTTACAACAAAATTCATATCCTACCAACATGCTTCAGCTTCAAATAGTCTACCAGTAGCGGGAACGAATTTTAAATAACTTCTTTTCAATACGGTCATAATTGAATGAGGTTTTCTATACCTCCTTTGCATCATTGCAGACAAGAACAATTTGAGGAAAACACAAGTGGATCGAGGAGCACAGCGAGATACTGCAGCGTTCCGTGTTTTTTCACACGCGAACTTCGTGATGACACGTGGCCCTTTTTTTGCTGTTGGTGTTTTGTTGTTGAAAAAAAGACAAAAGACTATAACTGCCAGGAGATCAATGGTTGCTGGAGGACAGAAGTCGAGTAATTCCGTTTGTTACAACCTACCTCCCTTCCCTCCAGCCCCGTTCCCCTGTTGATGCTTGGTGTGGACACAGATACTGTTCCTTGGTGAAAAACAAAACGTCTTCCCGATGAGAAGGAGAGGCGATAGAAAAACCTGCTGTGGATAGGGGTTCATTTATTCATTCTCGGTAGGGATGGAAATACGGTTTTCTTCTTGATTGAAGGGAAAGGCGATAAAAAAAGAAAGAAACGAGAGCTATGAACGTGTATTATTGCGTGTGGAATATGCTATACGTCATGTATAAGTTTTCATTGATTTATTGTTGGTAGACTGGATACAAATATTAATTATTAATAGAACTTATTTCTCGATTGTTTGTTTAGAAAGGACAAACGTTTTCTTGATTTCTTGTTAGAGAAGACACGATATTTTTAGTTTAGTTTTTCTCGGTCCCTTGTGAGAAAGGACGAGATATTGTTTCTTGATTAGAAATGACAAATGTGCTGTTTCTTGATTCCCCTTGAGAAAGAGGAATAAAATGCTGCTTCTTTATTGTTCGTCTGAAATGACCAACACGGCTACCCTGGGGTGGTTGCATGTCCGTCGACAGGATTAATGCGTGCGGATATTCGCAAGCCCCACGTGGTCGGTGTTCTGTGTGGACGTTGGCTACTCCCACGTCGTCAGTGTTCGAGCCCAGGAGCTGTGTGAAGGTCGAGGTGGACGTCCTGGGTTCCCATCCCTAATAAACCCACATTTTCTGGTGACGTAAAGCAACACTTCAACAACAGCGTCAGTGTTCGCGCGGGACACGAGCATTGCCCACTCAGACATCACAGCAAAACTCTCATTGTGCAGAAATACTGCTGCTGCTGCTGCTGCTGCTACTGCTACTACTACTACTACTATACTACTACTGCTGCTGCTGCTACTGCTACTACTACTACTACTACTACTACTACTACTACTGCTGCTGCTGCTACTGCTACTACTACTACTACTGCCGCTGCTGCTGCTACTGCTACTACTACTACTACTACTGCTGCTGCTGTTGCTGCTCCTACTACTGCTGCTGCTGCTGTTGCTGTTCCTCCTACTACTACTACTACGACGACGACGACGACGACGACGGGATAATTTTGGGCCCATCTTGGATGAGCACGAAGCGCTTGGTGCGATGGATGTCATACTAAGGAGAGTACGCACGTATTGCTCTAACTACACTGTCAACCATACTAGACAAACCTTCCAGGTCTTTCGCCAGTTAATCCGCGCACCACATAACCTGTGTGTGTGTGTGTGTGTTGTGGGGGGGGGGGGGGGGGGGCTTGGGCGGGGCAGTTATACACCCACAATCCCAAATCACTCTCTCCCCCACACACATTTGTGCACACACACACACACACACACACACACACACGCACACACACACACACACACACATTGATTTCCCACCTATTTCCCCCTCCCCAAAACAAGAGCTTGTCAGTGTATCGACGTGTGCACGGTGCTGACGTTTTGCCACTTATTGCCTCGTCAGAAGAAAACAAACTTGTCACGGGTTGACCCGTACGATGCGTGACCTAACGTCACTCGGTTCAATCTCCATTGATTCCCACAGCTTGCTGCTGAAGACTCAACAAAGCTCTACAAAGCAAAGGGAGCTTTCTCCTCTGTTTTTATCTCGACTTTCCACTGCCGTGTGTTCTTCGAGCCACGCAGGCCTTACTAACCACCGATTACTTGGACTTTGTGGGATGCCTACACCAGCCTTCTCTTGGTTAGGAGGAAGAGCTGGAACTACAGCAACGGGCAGAAGGCGACTTTTCTTATTCTTTTCTCATTATTTGGCTAATTCTTTGGTTCATTATTTAGTGAACTCTTTGGTTCATTATTTAGTGAATCTTTGGTTCATTATTTAGTGAACTCTTTGGTTCATTATTTAGTGAACTCTTTGGTTCATTATTTAGTTGACTCTTTGGTTCATTATTTAGTTGACTCTTTGGTTCATTATTTAGTTAACTCTTTGGTTCATTATTTAGTTAACTCTTTGGTTCATCCTTGACACACTCGTTCAGAGTGGACGGCCTGCATCGTGCAGGGTGAATTTTCTGGCAGAGACTGCGAGCTGTTCTCCCCGTGACTGTGCTCCCCCTCCCCTTTGACCCTGTGCTCAACCATCTCATCGCCCGTAATGCCATGTCACGGACTGTGCTCAACCATCTCATCGACCTAATGCCATGTCACGGACTGTGCTCAACCATCTCATCGACCTGACGCCATGTCACGGACTGTGTTCAACCATCTCATCGACCTGACGCCATGTCACGGACTGTTCTCAACCATCTCATCGACCTGACGCCATGTCACGGACTGTTCTCAACCATCTCATTGACCTGACGCCATGTCACGGACTGTGCTCAACCACATCATCGACCTAATGCCATGTCACGTACACAATAGTGACTGTGTTCAGCGATCCCATCGACCTAAGGCCATGCCACGGACTGTGCTCAACCATCTCATCGACCTAAGGCTATGTCGCGGACAGTGCTCAACCATCTCATCGACCTGACGCCATGTCACTGACTGTGCTCAACCATCTCATCGACTTAATGCCATGTCACGTACACAATAGTGATTGTGCTCAACCATCTCATCGACCTGACGCCATGTCACGGACAGAGCCGAGAGGGAAAAGCGGGACTGGTGAATAATTGATCAGGTGGCGAGCTAAGGTCGCTATGAGCCGACAAGTACCCGATCTCCTGTCGGCCGTCTTCGTGCACGGCGGCGTCCTCTTCCTCGGTCAGTCCTCTGGCGCTACGGGAATGCAGGATTCCCGGGCTCCCCCTTCCCCCCCCCCCCCCCCACCCCCCACCTCCCCACACACACTCTCTCTTCACTTCGATCATGCAGTCAGTCTGTTTGTCTGTTTGTCACTATGTCTGTTTGTCTGTCTGTCTATTTCTCGGCTTTACTCCTCTATTGCCACTTTTTCTACCTCTGCCCCACCCACCCCCAACTCGCCATTCTCTCTCTCTCTCTCTCTCTCTCTCTCTCTCTCTCTCTCTCTCTCTCTCTCTCTCTCTCTCTATATAATATATATTATATATATATATATATAATATAGAGAGAGAGAGAGAGAGAGAGAGAGAGAGAGAGAGAGAGAGAGAGAGAGAGAGAGACTTGTTGTTTTTCTTTAATTTTGTCAGTTTTATTTATGCCCTGGAAAAACAAGCATCATTCGCGATCCAAGTTGGCTACATCTTCACCCTCCTCACTTTTGTGGTCCTCGTGTCGTTCTTTGTTTTCACCATCACGACATCCTTTGTCTGTCTGTCTGTCTCTCTGTATATCTTTGTATATAAAGATATATATGTTGGTGGAGACAAAGCCTTGGCAACAAGACCGTTGTCAACAAAAACTATCTGTGCGCCTTGCTGTTGCTATATTGAGCAAACTGGATTGCGGACGGACCAAAAGTTCTTCTGGAAGCAACGCTATTTTCGGTTTATCAACACGTTTGACGCAAGTAGTCTTGTGTAAACATAACACGACCGCGCCGGATTTTCATGAAAGGTCAAGGATTCGGAGAGTCTTCCAGTGCAAATTTCTCCCTTTTCGATCTTAAAGAAACAGAAAAACAACTACAAAGAAACCACAAAAAGAAAGAAAGAAGCAAACAAACAAAACAAAAAGCAACAAAAACAAAAACGAAAACGAAACAAAGAAACAACAACAGCAACAGCAAAAACTACAACAATAAAAAACAGAAAACAACAAGACTCTTCCAGTGCAAATTTCTCCTTTGTAGAAAAACAACGACAAACAAGCAAACAGACAAACAAACCAGAAATCAATAACAACAGCAACAACAAACAGCAATCTATTGATCTGGTATTGTTCGTGTGCGTGGGGTGGAGTGTGTGTGTGTGTGTGTGTGTGTGTGTGTGTGTGTGTGTGTGTGTGTGTGTGTGTGTGTGTGTGGTGTGTGCGGTGTGTGCCGCGCAGGTGTGCGCGCGCGGACTATTTTTACATTTGCAGTCTGTCTTTCTGGTCTAATTGAACCCACCGTTCACACAGAACTGGTGTGACTGAACACCTTTCACACAGAACTGGTGTGACTGAACCACCGTTCACACAGAACTGGTGTGACTGAACCACCGTTCACACAGAACTGGTGTGACTGAACCACCGTTCACACAGAACTGGTGTGACTGAACCACCGTTCACACCGAGCTGGTGTGACTGAACCTTCCGTTCACACCGAGTAGGTGTGACCGAACCATCGTTCACATCAAGATGGTGTGACTGAACACCTTCCACACAGAACTGGTGTGACTGAACCACCGTTCACACAGAACAGGTGTGACTGAACCCTCCGTTCACACCGAGTTGGTGTGATTGAACCATCGTTCACATCAAGATGGTGTGACTGAACACCTTTCACACAGAACTGGTGTGACTGAACCACCGTTCACACAGAACAGGTGTGACTGAACCCTCCGTTCACACCGAGTTGGTGTGATTGAACCATCGTTCACATCAAGATGGTGTGACTGAACACCTTTCACACAGAACTGGTGTGACTGAACACCTTTCACACAGAACTGGTGTGACTGAACCACCGTCTACACCGAGCTGACGCTTCTTCTACTTACCGCACGTGCACGTTGTGTTGAGTCGGTGTGGGAAGCGGATGAGGCACTGGATACAGGATCGAGAGACCGTGGGTTCAAACCCATTTGGAGGAGAAACCACATCCCCCAACCCACCCCACACCCCCTTCCTACACACACATACACATCCCCTTCCTACACACACATACACCCCCCTTCCCACACACACACACATACACACCCCTTCCCACACACATACACCCCCTTCATAGACACATACACCCCCCTCCCCCACACACATACACACCCCTTCCCACACACATACACCCCCACACAGACACATACACCCCCCCCCCCCCACACACACACATACAACCCCCTTCCCCACACACATACACCCCCCTTCCCACACACACACACGCATATACACCCCTCCACACACATATACACCCCCTTCACAGACACACACACACACCCTTCCCACACACACATACAACCCCCTTCCCACACACATATACACCCCCTTCCCACACACATACACACCCCCTTCACACACACATACACACACACTTCACACACACACATACACACACACTTCACACACACACACATACACCCCCTCCCCCTCCCCCTCACACATATACACCCCCCCCCCACACACACACACACATACACCCCTTCCCACACATACATACACACCCCTTCCCACACATACATACACACCCCTTCCCACACACACATACATCCCCCCATCCCACACTACACACCCCCTTCCCACACACACACATACATCCCCCCCCCCTTCCAATACACACATACACACCCCCGTCCTCCACACACATACACCCCCCCTTCCCACACACACATGCACAACCCCTTCCCCACACACACATACACACACCCTTCCCACACACGCATACACACCCTTCCCACACACACATACACACCCCTTCCCACACACACACATACACACACCATTCCCACACACACATACACACCCCTTCACACACACACATGCACACCCCTTCCCACATACACATACACACCCCTTCACACAAACACACACATACACACCCCCTTCCCACACACACACATACACACCCCCTTCCCACACACACACACATACACACCCCCTTCCCACACACACACATACACACCCCCTTCCCACACACACACACATTACACACACACACACACACACACACACACACACACACACACACACACACACACACACACCCCTCTTCTTCTCAGTCTGTGGGTAGTGGAGTCAGTGTCTAGACTTCTGAAGGAGACAAAACCAACGACAACCCCCTCCCCCTCCCCCGCCCTACGCCCGACAGCACCAACAACAAAACAGTCGCGTCACGTTGAAGATTCCGCGGTGCTGGAGGAACGTCGCCTTGGCAACATTCTGTAGAAACTGCGCCGATATTCTGTAGAAACTGCGCCGATATCACAACTTACCTAGGCTCATTATGTAACCAGGTAGCACCGCGCTCCCGGAACTATGCTGTCTTCATTATTCCCCAGACGTACCCCTCAGTTTCCATAGCAACACTTCCTGAATGGGAACACTGCATTTATTTCATAGACACACTGTCCTACTTGAACACAGCAGGGATAGCTCGCTCAGTGGGGCGGGGATAGCTCAGTGGTTAGAGCGCCAGACTCGTGAACGAAAGGTCGCGGGTTCGAATCCCTTCAGGAGCGGGGGGAGAATTTTCTTCTCCATTGTCAACTTTCTGTGCTGACTCTTATTTCGGTGTCCGTTCCACCCCCCTGTTACCGCAGTCGCACGTAAAAGACCCCGGTCAATCTGCCAAAAGTGCAGATGGCAGGTTACAGCTAAATACGCATTCACCTTACGTATGTGGCTTTGCATGAAGTGACACGGTGCATGGTTGTATGGTGTACACAGAACGCGCCGAGACGGCAGCAGTTTCATGTGACACCAGCCATGCTAGCGCTGTAAGAACACCACTTCGGTGGATATTCAAAAACGTGCCATAGAAAGCTACTCATTCATGTAGAACCACATGCGAGCGCAGTGAGTCTGCTCGAGAGCGGAGAATAGCGCTGTATAAAAGCGATCAGCAACAGCATGCAACGATGAGTGGCAGTGGACGCTGATATGAAACCTCTGCATTCTTGGCATGGCCCGTCAGGGGACGTAATTGGAGACCTGCCTCTAGTGTGGGCTAGGTCGGTCACAGGGTGGGGTACCTCTGTAACAATCGGGTGTTGATGCGGGTGGGCTCAATTAGGGGTCGGTGTGCCCTCTTAACTACTGGTTTTGATGGCCCGTCTTTTGTTAAAGGGGCATTTATTCTTCCACAAAAAAATATCAGTTTAAGGTTTAATTTGTGGGTTTATTCACATACGTACTCATTTCAGATTTTGTTTGTTTGTTTGTTTCAGTTTTGTTTTGTTTTGAAGTGGTCGTCTGAATTACGCCGCAGTAATGCACAAATTATTTATTCAGTTGCTTCTGCCTTGCATGAGTACGTTTGCTTGCCTGTGTGCTGAACTGGAATCGATGCCCTGTTTCAGTTTGCAGCATCTGCAAACAACGAGCAACACACAATGGGAACACAGCAATGGTGGCTCCTTAGCTCCAGCTAGTTTTGGTAAGTGCCATTTTAAATCGTCGTCTGGCGTTTCCTTGTACAGTGTGCAACAACGAACACATTGAAGGCAGACAACAGCCAGCACGCCGTGGACGAGGCGATGAGAACGCCAGTCAATCACAGTCGGGGCATCTGGTCGGAGGACTCCCGTTGAGAACGTTCAGGTGGTCCGCGAGAGAGTTAACCCTAAACTTGTTGTCAAGTTCCGCTAGCGTTGTGAATATCGATGAAACATTGGGAGGCTGTTCATTTTATGGGTTGAGTGGGGATTCCTGTTTCCCTTCGCTGTGGATTATTACTTTACTATCTGATCTTTCCGCACAGTATCGCTAAACCGGACCTAGTGTTCTGTCCAACGCTGATTTTGTACATGTAGTGCACACTGGCAGGGACGTCTTTCCGACCCCTTTGATGTTTTCTACAGACATCGCTGTTCTTTGGCTGACTGTTCACTCCGACAGTTAAAGTGTCAGTGCTGGGTAATGGTCAAACTGTTTCACTTCGACAGTTAAACTGTCTGTGCTGGGTAGCTGTCAAACTGTTTCACTTCGACAGTTAAACTGTGTTGAGTAGTGGTCAGATTGTTTCCCTTCGACAGTTAAACTGTGTTGAGTAGTGGTCAGACTGTTTCAATTCGACAGTTAAACTGTGTTGAGTAGTGGTCAGACTGTTTCAATTCGACAGTTAAACTGTGTTGAGTAGTGGTCAGACTGTTTCAATTCGACAGTTAAACTGTGTTGAGTAGTGGTCAGACTGTTTCAGCCTTTCTCTGGTTCATTGCCGACTGGTCAACGCTGCACAGAAATTGCTTTGTTTCTCATTTTGGAAATATCGTGAACAAAACGATGAACAAAATATGCATACACACAAAGAGTATAAGCAATTAGTATAGATAATAACTGTAACGATTTTTGAAAAATAATGCACTTTATTTAGTCTTAAGTGAGGACAAGACTGCAGTCCTGTAGCTATCAAGAGTATATCTCACCTGTGAGGACAAGATTGAAGTCCTGTAGCTATCAAGAGTATGTCCCACTGTGAGGACAAGACTGAAGTCCTGTAGCTTTCAAGAGTATGTCCCACTGTGAGAACAAGACGGAAGTCCTGTAGCTATCAAGTGTATGTCCCATTGTGAGGACAAGACGGAAGTCCTGTAGCTATCAAGTGTTGTCCCATTGTGAGAACAAGACGGAAGTCCTGTAGCTATCAAGTGTATGTCCCATTGTGAGAACAAGACTGAAGTCCTGTAGCTATCAAGAGAATGTCCCACTTGGCTTGTTGACGACTGCGACGTGCTGATCATCCTGGCTGTTAGCTGTGTGTTTCTTGACATCTGGCTGTTAGCTGTGTGTTTCTTGACATCTGGCTGGTTGCTGTGTGTTTCTTGACATCTGGCTGTTAGCTGTGTGTTTCTTGACATCTGGCTGTTAGCTGTGTGTTTCTTGACATCTGGCTGGTTGCTGTGTGTTTCTTGACATCTGGCTGTTAGCTGTGTGTTTCTTGACATCTGGCTGGTTGCTGTGTGTTTCTTGACATCTGGCTGGTTGCTGTGTGTTTCTTGACATCTGGCTGTTAGCTGTGTGTTTCTTGACATCTGGCTGTTAGCTGTGTGTTTCTTGACATCTGGCTGGTTGCTGTGTGTTTCTTGACATCTGGCTGGTTGCTGTGTGTTGTGGCCTGTCACGTAACGATCAGTCTGGCTTTTTGATGTGTGTCTGTTGACGTCAGTCACGTGACCATCACCCTGGCTTTTTGATATGTGTCTGTTGACGTCAGTCAGTCACGTGACCATCACCCTGGCTTTTTGATGTGTGTTTGTTGACCTCAGCACACGGGCACCCCTGTGACTCCGCGGTGGCTGTGGCCGTGTTTGCCCCCCCAGGTGGACGGGACGCGATGCAGGCCGACTCGTGGAAGGGGTCGTGGACACAGCGCTGGATCAAACAGGTCTCCAGCAACAGATTCAGGAACTTTGCTGTGCCTCGGACATCGGTTAGTAGCTTAATCCCTCCCTCCCTCCCTCCCTCTCTCTCTTCCTCCCTCTCTTTCACTGTCTCTGTCTGTCTTTCTGCCCGTCTGCCTGTCTGTCTGCCTGTCTGTCTCTGTGTCTGTCTCTGTCTCTGTGTCTCTCTGTCTCTGTGTGTGTCTCTTTCTCTGTCTGTCTGTCTGTCTCTCTCTCTCTCTGCCCCCCCCCCCCCCCACCCCCCCACCATTGCAAGAAAGAGAGAGGATGGGGTAATAAGAAGAATGAAAAAAAGAACAGAAAACGTCCTTTGTCTACATCTCCTCATTGCTTTCACCGCAAGTTGGATATTTAGCGATTTCCAAACCATTCTTTTTCAATCAGTGGACATTCTGTACCTGCGCATTTGTCTCAACATTCATGACTTACATCTGCTGACAGCTGTAGTGATGTGATATTCATTATTTACACTTGTGCTTGCATCTGTTGTGGCGTAGGCCAACAATCAGTATTGAGATAACTCTACACCGACAGATGTTGAGACCTAACACTAACAGTCTTCTTTTGCTTTCTTTTTTATCCCTGAGCCGAAATCAGTTGCAATCCTTGGAGCTGTGCAGAATCAACAAAGGGAGTTAATTAGCGCTCGAAAGACGTCGTGTACGGTAACTCACCCATTATCACTGGTACACCCTCTATACAGGATGTACCTCTGGTGTAGTTATTTGCGTGTCAGGTGAGAACACGTAACAATTGTGAGCAAGTGCGCTATGTTTTCACACTAATACCTCCCCGGTTATCACATCCTTGCAGTTCATTAACTGCACTGCTAGTAACTCCGGAACCGGAGCAGACGACGCTTTTGTTTTGAAGCGCTGCGTGTAGCGTGACGTCAGACGTCAGGCGGGCGATAACCGGTACGCCCTAGATTCCAGTCTATGTCCCCCATTACCTTTTGACCGCCTGCTGTTTGTGCGGGTGGCTACACTCCTTTTTTATGCACTAAGACATGTGTAATATAATTTGGCATCTTAGAATGTGTACATGCTGGAAAACTGTCTGCTGCGATTGCTGTCCGCCTGAAATCTGCTGTGGTCTTCTCTCTGCCTGACTGCGCTGCCTGTCGCATGCAGCCTGCCACCGCACACCATCACCCAGATACCTGTCTTTAACCCCTTCTGCCGCCCGTCCCTAATAAGCCTTAGGGTTTCTGTGGACGTTAAGCTCCATGTTTACTTACCTCCCCTTGTGCCGACAGCTGTTGCGTCGACTTCGCTCCTTCTCCAGGGCCCACGAGGAATTCACGTCTGAGCCGAGGGGAGGTAACCGTGACGCTGACAAGAGCACACAACCCTTCACCAACCCTGCCTATAACGGCCCTTTCGATCACGTACAGGTAAGTCCGGTTAAGGTTTTAAGGTTTAGGTTTAAGGTTTTATTGAGCTTTTTGCCCCTGGGGGCTAGAAAGCGAAGTTACATTCGCACACGACATTCATTATGAACAAGTACGAGTTCTACTAATAAATAACTACCACAATTTATATATAAGAAAAAGAAAAAAAAAACAATACTCAAACACAAATCAAAGTTGTTATAAATATGTAAGGCTAAGGCGTAAAAATTAAATATTACTTATTTCGTTGTGTTTCATTATTGGCTTTATCAAAATAACTCAAAAATACAACTAATAAATTTGGCAAGCTTAACATTCTTAGATTTTGACGTCATATTCATGAGGCTACAAAATTTGGGCACGTTGGGATGATGTGTATAATATTTATCAACATACTTAGTAGGTTTCTCTTGACATTTTCGTTGGAACAGTTAAGCAAATAGTGAAATTCATCTCCAACCTCACCACTGTCACAAACAGTACATATTCTTTCATCCCTTGGAATACCAAGAACAATGAATTTATCAGTTAAAACGGACCAGCATTAAATCCAGAAACGAAAATTCCTCGAATGTGGCATACTACCCCAGCCTTCTCATTAGAGAGAGAGAGAGAGAGAGGAGAGAGAGAGAGAGAGAGAGAGAGAGAGAGAGAGAGAGAGAGAGAGAGAGGGAGGGAGAGAGAGGGAGAGACAGACAGACAGACAGACAGACAGAGACAAGCAAACAGGCAGACAGAGACAGGAAGGCGGACAGACAGACAGAAACGAAGACAGACAGACGGCAGACAACAGAAAGACAGACAGACAGAGACAGGAAGGCAGACAGACAGACGGCAGACAACAGAAAGACAGACAGACAGACAGAGATGGTGGGAAGGGTGTTAGAGGTCTGTCTATACGAGATCACTTCTTTGAAAAGCGGCCTCGCGTCCACACCGGAAACCACGTCAGAACTGAGTTCAGTGCAACGGGCGCACGCACAGATAAATCATGTGCACGCGCAAAAGCAGTACGAGTGGCAAAGATAAACAGTCAACTCAACAGTGGCGGCTGGGACACGTGTACTGACGGCATTGGAGACTGCACTACTGTTCGGATCTGTACGACAGGATGGGACAGTTTCATCCAACCTTTTACAGTTTTAATTATTGCTCTTTCGACTTAAGCGTGACATACAAACCAGTTGAGACCAGTTGAGACTGAGTTTGCGTGCTATGCACACATGATTTCATGTCCAAGCAAGCAGCTGTTTCCAACCTGCTATGGGAAAAATCATACATTTTTGCTAATCATAATTATGTACTATGTATTTTCCGTATCCACTGTACAAACTGAATAAACTGATCAGGGGTTCGGAGTGGAATGCAGGCCAGTTTAATTTGATGGCTGTGAAGGCCGTGCAGTTTCTGCCTCAGAGATCTTTTCCAGCTCATTCCAGATCCATTAGGATCTTACGGCCACCATTGTGTCGTTGCTGTCGAGCAGGAAGCCAACGTCAGATGTTGTTCACGCTTAATCACTGCATCACCCCCCTTTCTGTCTTTTCAAGAAACGTTAAGCAATTCTTTCCACGGAAACGGGGAAAGGCTGCACCAGAAAGCTTTCTTCTGATTTGTTGTTGTCGTTTTTGTCGTTTTGTTTTGAATTTTGTTCTTGGGTGCTTTTGTGTGTGTGTGTGTGTGTGTGTGTGTGTGTGTGTGTGTGTGTGTGTGTGTGTGTTGTGTGTGTGTGTGTTATATTTATGCAATATCACTGAGGTTTTATGCAGGCATTCTTTTGTTCGTGTTAAGCGTCATGTGCTCACCCTTCTCTTCCTCTTCTTCCTACTTCCTCTTCCCCTCTTCTCTTCCTCCTCTTCCTACTCCTCTTCCTCCTCTTCCTACTCCTTCTCTTCCTCCCCTTCCTGCTCCTTCTTCTCCTAGGAGCTTCCATCGTCGCCACCATCGTCTCTCTAACAGCTACTTCAGTTTCTTATGAATTCTCCTCAAACGTTTGTATAGTAGTTTGGCTTCATTCATCTCGCAGTCTTCAAATTCGCTGATATCACAGGATACAGACGAACTTAGGAGAGTAAAAAAGATGAAAAGATGGGCTACATTGGTGTCTGAAGCAGAGTCTTCCACCAGGCCGGTGCTGCTCTCAGGCTGTCTGAACCTGTGACTGTTATCCTCATCTGTCTGTCATCGACTGTCATCCCCATCTATCTGTCATCGACTGTCATCCCCATCTATCTGTCATCGACTGTCATCCCCATCTGTCTGTCATCGACTGTCATCCCCATCTATCTGTCATCAACTGTCATCCCCATCTATCTGTCATCGACTGTCATCCCCATCTGTCTGTCATCGACTGTCATCCTCATCTATCTGTCATCGACAGTCATCCTTATCTATCTGTCATCGACTGTCATCCTCATCTAACTGTCATCGACAGTCATTCTCATCTATCTATCATTGACTGTGATCGTCATCTGTCATTGACTCAATATGTGTGTGAATGTGTGAGTGACCAAGACAAATGTTAGTGCATATTTAATGCCACTGACAAATAAATTATTATAACTGTATCCGTGGATCAACAAAGGGAATTAACCGTGCCAACAGCAGACTTTACGGTCAGAGAACAAGAGAGACGACAAAAGAGACCCGAATTTCCCATGATACCTCCGACCAGCCATACGTGTAATGTGACGGAGATAAACAGCCCCCGAGCTCTCTCGTACGCCAACAAAAACGTCTGTCGGTGGCAGCAAAGGCCTCAGGTCCACGCGCACCGGGAGAAAGCCGCGTGGAGCACGGTGACGACAGAACAACGGCCAGTGTCAGAGTGATAATGATTCTGGGATCATGAAGCTGACGGGTGTCAACATGTAAACGTACATTGACTTGTTCACGTCCAACAGAGGAAGGTATAGGGTAAGAGTGAGAGTGGGTGGGTACATGTGTGTGTGTGTGTGTGGGGGGGGGGGGGGGGGGGTGGAGGAGAGAGAGAGAGAAGGGGGAGAGGGAGAGAAACAGAGAGAGAGGTAGAGAGACGGGGTGGGGGGTGGGGGAGGGGGGCGGGGGCGTAAACGAAAGTTTAAACACACACACATGCACACATTGCTTGGTTAACTTTTAACAGACGAAGATTAAGTCCATTTAAGGTAGTATGCAACATATGTGTAATATGTATAATGATTAATGAACAAACTGGGTTTGGCGGGCCAGTGTGTCAGCCATCCAGCTGGTACCGTCTCGCGTTGTTTTGACTCAGGCCACGGAGTCCCGTCCCTGTTTACGTCATTGCTTTCATCGTCGTACACTGAAGTAGCGCTGGCTTTGCAAGGCCGTGCTGCAGACTCCGACATTTCCTACGCTTCGTTACGGCAACGGGTCTCATTTTGAAACACGACACAATAAAAATAAGCGGATTTGTGTACCGCAGCTGCAGACTCTGGCCCTGGGAAGCCTGTCGAACTGGCTAGTTAATTAGTTGACGTCAGATCCGTTTAGTTCAGCTCAAGATGATAGCTTGGCGCTCGGGAAGTCCCTTATACATTCCGCCCCGTCTCTCGGGCGCTGTCTTTGAAACAGTTCCAGTGTTGGTCTGATTTTCTGACAATGGCCCTTTCTCGTACTTTCGAGAAAACGGGGCGAACGGTTTTTCTGACTCCGCCTCTCTCCTTGGCTTTGTGCCAGCAGCTACTGTCTCAAGCTCTTCAATATTTCATATCTTCCGAGACGCAAATCACCTATAAACGGGTGAATGTCCCACCGGTCTATCTGCTGGGTCATTTTTCTTCACTTCATTATGGCCATCACAGTAAGAGGACTCTTCGAAGGTGAATGTCCAACATTGGCATATGGCTATCTGGGTTTCTCATTCCACTTTCGCTTTTTGTAGCAAGACCACTGAATCGGCGAGGATGGTGGTATGTGTGTCTGACTGTCGCCTCTCGCGGAATTACAGTGGAGGGCATGGCTGACAGCGTCCAAGTCACTGTCAAGCTGGAGGTTGAGGCCTTAGGCAGCACTGAGTTGGAGACCTGTTGGTTGAAGTGCTGCTTTACGTCCACAGAAACCACAGGCTTATTAGCGACGGGAGCCCAGGACAGCCACCTCGACTTTCACACAGCTCCTGAGCTCTGTTTTTGAGATGATGATGATGATGATGTAGAGCTTAATGTCCTCTGATGTCGGTTGATATATTAGGAACAAACGGTGACCAATGCGTAAACATGGTTCAGTTTGCTTTACGTCCACAAAAACCATAAGGCTCATTAAGACGGGGAGCCATGGAAAGCCACCTCGACTCTGACACATGTCCTGAACTGTGATGTTCTGGCGACTGGCGGTCGCCGGTTTTATCAAAGGAAAGCCACCTAGTCTTGGGTGACTGAGCCGTCAGCTGTGAACTTTGACATTCTGCGGTGTGCTCTTTTCTTCAGTGAGAAGTTTGATCTCTGGGTCCGCTTTTCCTGCCGGCTGTTCTCGAAAGTGCGTTCCCGTGGTGTGTGTGTGTGTGTGTGTGTGTGTGTGTGTGTGTGTGTGTGTGTGTGTGCGCGTGTGTGTGTGTGTGCGTGCGTGCGTGCGTGCGTGTGCGTGTGGTGTGTGTGTGTGTGTGTGTGTGTGTGTGTGTGTGTGTGTGTGTGTGTGTGTGTGTGCGTGCGTGCGTGTGTGCGTGTGTGTGTGTGTGTGTGTGTGTGTGTGTGTGTGTGTGTGTGTGTGTGCGTGCGCGCACGCGCGCTCGCGCTCGCGCTGTGTGTGTGTGTGTGTGTGTGTGTGTGTGTGTGTGTGTGTGTGTGTGTATGTGTGACAGAGGTAACGGAATCGGTTTGGGTATGTTTGCCATACTGTAACTTGCTTGAGCTTTGTCAACTAGCTTACTGGCAATAGTTTGACCCATTCATGACTTGTCCCGCCACAGTCTGCCGCCTGTTGGGCCTTCTGCGCCTTAACTTACGGATTGGGTTGTGGGGATTTGTAATGGAGTGGGTTGTAGGGATTTGTAATGGAGTGGGTTGTGGGGATTTGTAATGGAGTGGGTTGTAGGGATTTGTAATGGAGTGGGTTGTGGGGATTTGTAATGGAGTGGGTTGTAGGGATTTGTAATGGAGTGGGTTGTGGGGATTTGTAATGGAGTGGGTTGTAGGGATTTGTAATGGAGTGGGTTGTGGGGATTTCTAATGGAGTGGGTTGTAGGGATTTGTAATGGAGTGGGTTGTGGGGATTTGTAATGGAGTGGGTTGTGAGGATTTGTAATGGAGTGGGTTGTAGGGATTTGTAATGGAGTGGGTTGTAGGGATTTGTTATAGAGTGGGTTGTGGGGATTTGTAATGGAGTGGGTTGTAGGGATTTGTAATGGAGTGGGTTGTAGGGATTTGTTATAGAGTGGGTTGTGGGGATTTGTAATGGAGTGGGTTGTAGGGATTTGTAATGGAGTGGGTTGTAGGGATTTGTTATGGAGTGGGTTGTGAGGATTTGTTATGGAGTGGGTTGTGGGGATTTGTTATGGAGTGGGTTGTGAGGATTTGTTATGGAGTGGGTTGTGGGGATTTGTTATAGAGTGGGTTGTGGGGATTTGTTATGGAGTGGGTTGTGGGGATTTGCTTCCTCCAGAAATGGCCCAGTGTCTGCACCCACTACTTCCACTGCTGTGTTTGCGTAGATAAATGGTGTCAGTTCCGTGCTGTTGTCTTCATCCGTCTCTTGTCGGAATTTCCTGCCCATTTTAACCCTTTTGTGTGTAAACTGAGCTTTGTATAGTCAGTATGCTCGGGTGTCCGGGTACATGAGTGTGTGTGTGTGTGTGTGCTCGCGCGCGTGTGCGTGTGTGTGTGTGTGTGTGCGTGTGTGCGCGCGCGCGTCCGTGCGTGTGTGTGTGTGTGTGTGTGTGTGTGTGAGAGAGAGAGAGAGAGAGAGAGAGAGAGAGAGAGAGAGAGAGAGAGAGAGAGAGAGGAGGTGGAGTGGTGTGTGTGTGTGTGTGTGTGTGTGTGTGTGTGTGTGTGTGTGTGTGTGTGTGTGTGTGTGTGTGCGTGCGTGCGTGCGCGTGCAAGCGCTTAAACAAGATTCTGCGTTTGATAAATACTTTAATTATTTATTATTATTAGGAGTGTGCAGTGCAAGGGAAAAAGCAGAAGTGCACACAGAAAGGGTAGATAAAACGATAGCTGCCATTCACTTGATCAAACAGAGCAACGGCCCGCGACACAATGTAGCGACAGGATTTTATTCCGCAAACCTGCCCGGATAATGCCTGTATCGATCACTGATCAACGTATCGATACTACTTGATGTTTTCCTGGCAAATGTTGCCACTTGAGAATTTTGGATGAATAAAAATGAAAAGCAAATGATCGTGCTTTTCCGGTGCAAGCCTCTCACACTGTTGGGTTGCCTGGACTTTACATCAATAATGCATTCTGAGCTTTTCTAAGCTTTCCGTGTTTCTCTCGCGCCACACAATCACACGGACATTTTGTGATGCTCCGTACGTAAAGGTAATTACTGAAGCGGAACCGTTCATTTCGCACTGGTGGAGAGGTGCGCAACCAGAGGTCAAGGACGTGGGTGCGGGAGACGAAGCGGATGAATATGTTGTTGCGACAGTTTGCTCCGTCATTTCTCCTTCTGTTTCTAATCAGCCATGACACTCCTTCAGCGCTGTGTGCCTCTGCTCAGCTCGCCTCATCTGCGAAGCTGTAAAACCTGCCCACATCACTCCTTTATCTTTTCTCTCTCTTTCTTTTTTTCTTTTTCTTTTTTTTTTAAATTTTATGACCTCCATTGGTTGCCGTTCAGCAGCCGCATTCGATACAAAATTTAATAGCTTACACCTGCTTCCCTGTTGTTTATGGTACCGCGCCTGGATATCTCTCTTAGCTGCTTCATTTCAACTCCTCGTGTGTCCCTGTGTGTGTGTGAGTGTGCGTGCGTGCGTGAGTGCGCGCGCGCGCGCGCGCGCGCGTGTGTGTGTATGTGTGTGTGCGTGCGTGCGTGCATGTGTGTGTGTGTGTGTGTGTGTGTGTGTGAGTGTGTGTGTGTGTGTGTGTGTGTGTGTGTGTGTGTGTGTGTGTGTGTGTGTGTGTGTGTGTGTGTGTGTGTGTGTGTGTGTGTGTGTGTGTGTGTGTGTGTGTGTGTGTGTGTTTCCTTATCAGCCGCGGATACTGGGATGTTCCGTGTTCCGAGAATGAGCAGATGCACTGGCTCCCGGTTGGGGGGGGGGGGGGGGAGTACTTTTATTCAATTAATAACGTCTGACCTGTCTCCACGCACACCGCACTCGTCATGACGCAGGAAGAAATGGTAGCATTGCCTGAGGACACGACAGCTGAAATGGCACGACTAATTAGTGCACTGACTGTGGCTCGATCTCCTGCTTGTTCATAAGTCAAAGGGATAATGGCACGACTAAGTAGTGCCTTTTTCTGTGGCTAGATCTCCCACTTGTTCATAAGTCAAAGGGATAATGCGAACTGGCATGACTGTATTACATCTACGGTATTGCGTCATGACCGGTGCTGCAAGTTGCACTTCTGAGTGTTTGCTTGTGTGTGTGTGTGTGTGTGTGTGTGTGTGTGTGTGTGTGTGTGTGTGTGTGTGTGTGTGTGTGTGTGTGTGTGTGTGTTACAAGTTCACACCGGCCAAAGCAGCGCCCTTGAGACAGGCCAGAGGCCAGCGGAGCGGCGTTCAGTACAGACCATACTCAACGGAACAGTCTTCTGTGACGGACACAGACAGTTACGCCTCTAGCACCGAATTCAGCCAATCAGCTCGTCGGAGACGTAGTCACGTGGCGCATGTCGTCATCGGTCTGGCTTGTTTGCTGGCGATCATGGCTGTGGTGGCTGTGGCTGTCTACTTCAGGCTGGCTGCGGACGGTGAGTGGAATTGGAGCTGAGGGGGCGGGGCGGGGGTGTGGGGGGAGGGGTGGTGGTGGTGCTGTGGAGATGGGTTGGGGGGGGGGGGGGACGTAGGGTGCTGGGAGAGGGGGGGGGGGGGAGTGTGACCCATCGGTCAAGTAATGCGTTGGGTTGTAAGCCGACGGATCCAGTGGCTGTGGATTCGAATGTTAATGGGCTTAGTTCCACCACTATATATTCATTTATTGAAAGCGTACAGGTTGTGGACAATATGTTAATCGGCTTAGTTCCACCACTATATATTCATGTATTGAAAGCGTACAGGTTGTGGACAATATGTTAATCGGCTTAGTTCCACCACTATATATTCATTTATTGAAAGCATACAGGTTATGGACAGTATGTTAAGCTTCAGTGAGTGACTGAGTGATCCGCTGTTATATAGTGCTATTGCTTTCTCTCGAGCAGACTCATCTTGACCAAGCTGAATGTGGCTCACGTGGTCATGTGGCTCCGAATGATACATAACGCGTTTAGATATCCACCGAAGCGGCGTACTGACAACGCTGATTGTAACTGTGTCACATGGTTAGTGCCATGTGAAAATGCTGCCATTTTGGCCCACGTTCTGTGCACGAATTTCACCATGCACCAGTCTGCAGTGTTACAGAAGTCACAGATGCCTTCATCTGGTCCTTTATTTAGGTGTTTCCATCATCTGGTCCTTTATTTAGGTGTTTCCATCATCTGGTCCTTTATTTAGGTGTTTCCATAATCCTCTGAAGTCTGACATGGACTGCAGGTTCTTTAACGTGCCAATGTGATTTCGTCATTGCTATTCTATTTAATTCCACATATCTGAATTACTTCACTTCAAGTAACAATACACATGGTTTGAAAGCATTCAAACACACCTTGACGATAACAAGCTTGCACATGTGTACACAAAGCCGCGACTATATGATTAAACACACACACACACACGCACACGCACATACACATACACACACACACACACACACACACAACACACACCACACACACACACACACATACACACAAACAAACAAACAAACAAACAAGGACAACAAAGGTGTAGTGTAAATCTCTGATAAAGTTTGTACATATTGTGGTACTGTGGTTGTTGTGCCTGGTTTTTCTTCGCTGGATTAGTTGAAAGCGTTTGCTGTTTATATTACTTACTGTGCATTGCTTGAACGCTTCGGGTCCATTTGTCTTTGTGTGTCACAGATTCTGCAGAGTCTGGTACAAAGCGTTTCGGTAAGTATTCGTTGCCTGCAGAGTCTGGTACAAAGCGTTTTGGTAAGTATTTACTGCCTGCAGAGTCTGGTACAAAGCGTTTTGGTAAGTATTTACTGCCTGCAGAGTCTGGTACAAAGCGTTTTGGTAAGTATTTACTGCCTGCAGAGTCTGGTACAAAGCGTTTCGGTAAGTATTTACTGCCTGCAGAGTCTGGTACAAAGCGTTTTGGTAAGTATTTACTGCCTGCAGAGTCTGGTACAAAGCGTTTTGGTAAGTATTTACTGCCTGCAGAATTAGAACGTTTGCCAGCTCTAAGTACATCTCACTGCTTTGAGATCACTTTATTCGTTGGTTTAGTAATCTGCCACTGACTGCTGAAAGACTGAGCATTTTCTACTGTGACCAGTCCAGCTCTTGAGCTTTGGGTGTTTCTGGTGGACACGTCTGTGATTATTTCTGGTGGACACGTCTGTGATTATTTCTGGTGGACACATAATTATGTGTTTATTTCTGGTGGACACGTCTGTGATTATTTCTGGTGGACACATAATTATGTGTTTATTTCTGGATAATCCTTTGTGGTTAGTTCTTGGGACGCCTCTGATTCTTTCTGAACAGGACATTTTAATCGTTGAAACGACAGCTGCTGCTTGTAGATCTCTATGCATTTTAAGTCCGTCAGATGCACAGTGTTGTGTGAGGGTTTTGTTAAGGTCTTTCCTTCGCTTCTGTCTTCTCCTTCTCTGTCTTCTTCTCCTCCGTCTTCTTTCCCCTTGTATTGTGTTTCAAACCAGTTATTGTGATCACATCTTTGTCCAATCAGCGGTGAGCATGGCAGTGCAGGTAGCCAATGAGAGGTTCAGCCAACAGTTTCAGGACCAGTCATCACAGGAATTCGAAGACTTCCAAAACATGTTCTGCTCAAACGTACGTAAAATACAGACTTGGTTTTGACAGAAATGGGAAGAACAAAACAAGTGTAAGAGATTATTGTGAAATAGAGAGAGACGGGGAGAGAGGGAGGTGGAGGGGAAGGGGAAGTGGTTGTAATGACAATGACTGGAATAGGAATGGAGAGAGGAATAAAGAATTAAAGGCAAACAGCGTTGTGAGACTATCAAAACAAACATCCGCGGGGCTAAACAGACACCTGTCCAAACAACACGACGCTTGTGCCAGCTTACCTAACTGCAACTGAAGACTGCTGCGGCTGGGTTAACCCTTTCCTTACCCTCGTGACGTCATATGACGTCATGGCGAAGGTATCCCATCTGCCAGAAAGACGTCGCCGGACGTCCTGATTTACTTCTGTTTATGCATGGTCAGTAGGACGTCCTGCCCCATTTCTCTTTATGCATCATAAGAAAGACGTCACAGGACGTCCTGCCCCATTTCTCTTTATGCATCATAAGAAAGACGTCACAGGACGTCCTGCCCCATTTCTCTTTATGCATCATAAAAAAGACGTCACAGGACGTCCTGCCCCATTTCTCTTTATGCATCATAAGAAAGACGTCACAGGACGTCCTGATCGACCTCTGCATGCTTATGCGCATTCAGAAAGACGCCAAGAGACGACCTGTTTCACTTCTCTTTATGAATGCTCAGAAATACGTCACAGGACGTCCTGGTCGACTTCTGCTTATGCATGCTCATAAAGACGTCACAGAACGTCCTGGTCGACTTCTGCTTATGGATGCTCAGAAAGACGTCAGAAGACGTCCTGTTCCATTTCTCTTTATGCATGTTGAGAAAGACGTCACAGGACGTCCTGGTCGACTTCTGCTTCTGCATGCTCATAAAGACGTCACAGGACGTCCTGATCGACTTCTGCTTATGCATGCTCATAAAGACGTCACAGGACGTCCTGGTCGACTTCTGCTTATGCATGCTCAGAAAGACGCCAGAAGACGTCCTGTTCCATTTCTCTTTATGCATGTTGAGAAAGACGTCACAGGACGTCCTGGTCGACTTCTGCTTAATCATGCTCAGAAAGACGCCAGAAGACGTCCTGTTCCATTTCTCTTTATGCATGTTGAGAAAGACGTCACAGGACGTCCTGGTCGACTTCTGCTTATGCATGCTCATAAAGACGTCACAGGACGTCCTGGTCGACTTCTGCTTATGCATGCTCAGAAAGACGCCAGAAGACGTCCTGTTCCATTTCTCTTTATGCATGTTGAGAAAGACGTCACAGGACGTCCTGGTCGACTTCTGCTTATGCATGCTCATAAAGACATCATAGGACATCCTGGTCGACTTCTGCTTATGCATGCTCATAAAGACATCATAGGACGTCCTGGTCGACGTCTGTTCAGGATGCTGACGAGAGGCAACGTTCTAGAAAATGAACGTGTGTGGTTGGCGTCACCTGAATACCAGACTCGTCTTGGACGTCATCATCATCACCATCATCAGCAGCAGCAGCAGCACACATCCTCTGGCAGGCAAAGGGTTAAGAAAGGTTTTCATTTTCCACAGAGCGGTAAGACTGTAAATCTATGGCAAGCAGACTACGCCCACACTCTGACCTTTGGGACTCGGTATCCGACACTAGGTTTGGGCCCATACCACAACGATGCCGTCGCTTCCAGTCGACTTTCTGTGCATTATAATACAAACTAAAATGCAGAATGTTTACGGAATAAATCACAGCCGCGTTGATGCTGACGACAACCTTCAACAAGGTTGTGTTTTTAATATTGTAATAAGCAAATTGCTTGTTTTTAAATATCACCTGAATCGCATGTACAAACACATACATGCACATACGCACACGCGCACACACTCGCACTCACACACACACACACACACACACACACACAACACACACACACACACACACACACACACACACACACACACACACACACACACACACCACTCTCCTCTCTCTCTCTCTCTCTCTCTCTCTCTCTCTCTCTCTTCTCTCTCTTCCTCTCTCTCCTCTCTCTCTCTCTTCTCTCCTCCCACATACACACACACACACCCTCACACACTTCTCTCTCTCTCTCTCACACACACACACACACACACACACACACACACACACACACACACCACCACACACACACACACACACCACACACGCACGCACGCACGCACGCACCACACACACACACACACACACACACATACACACACGTCACACACACACACCACACACACACACACACACACACACCACACACACACACACACACACACACGACACACGTCACACACACCACACACAACACCACACACACCACACACACACACACACACACACGCGCCCACACACACACACACACACACACACACACACACACACACACACACACACACACACACACACACATCTCCATGCAGACACAGGCACATACACATGCAACACACCTGCATGCTTACACACGCTCAGATGCACATGCATACACACATACACGAACACACGCACATGCACTAAACACAGGCATACACATCCATACAAATACACGTACTTATGTATACCTACACGCACGCACATACACACATAAAAAATACATGTGCACACACACTCAGGCATGGACATACGCAAGCACGCATACCCACATGTGCGCGCGAACGAATAATGTCCTTCACATTCTACTGGCCAGCATACATAATTATATGGATTTGTTTGGACACAAACAAAAGGAACCATAAGTATAGCTTACCGTCTGCTTGGATCGGTGAAGACGTATTGAAAACACTTGTATGTAATCTGATGAATTCCGACCTGACCACCGACCGCCCTGTGAGGCTAATGGCAGTTGTGACTCGCGGTGGTCACGTGTTTCAGATGACGGCCATGTTTTCCACAGACTCAGGGCTGGGTGCTTACCGCGGCTGTTCTGTCGAGGAGCTGGGGTCAGTATTGTCAACAGCCCCCCAGAGCTGTCCGTGTCGCTACTGGTCACTTGAGATATAATTGTATGATTCATATTAAGCTCAGTTTCCGGTGTCAAATTTTGGTAAACGAGCACATAATAGATATATCTATTATCTGCATATTTGCAATGATCGATGCCACATTTGGTAAACGAGCATGTATAGTGTTCGATGTTAAATTTGAGTGAAGTCTCAGTGGTCTAAATGAATGAATGCATATATATATATATATATATTACAACCTACTAATGACCACATGACAAAAAGGCCTGTTGTTGGGTGTTTCATGCTGTTTTGTTTGTTTGTTGTTGTTGTTTTACGATGAACGAACAAGGGGAGACAAAAGCGAGGGCGATTGAGTGACTCTGGAATCGCATATAGTTAAGCCCCCCCCCCCCCCCCCCCCACTCCCCCACCTGCACAGTAAAGGCCCACCACCTGCACAGTAAAGGCCCACAACCTGCACAGTAAAGGCCCACAACCTGCACAGTAAAGGCCCACAACCTGCACAGTAAAGGCCCACACCTGCACAGTAAAGGCCCACAACCTGCACAGTAAAGGCCCACAACCTGCACAGTAAAGGCCCACAACCTGCACAGTAAAGGCCCACAACCTGCACACTAAAGGCCCACCACCTGCACAGTAAAGGCCCACAACTGTCTAGTCATCCCCGCTATTTACGGTTAGTTTCAGCTGGTAATTGTATGGGTTCATTTGTCATGCCTGTGAAAGAAAGAACAATTCTTACACCCCCTCCCCCCTCTTTTCCCAGAAATACTGCCAATAAAGTGTCATGATATAAACTGTTCATCTGCTACAGAAAACCTCGTTTGTTCCTTTCTTCTTTCTTTTATCTAGTTGTTTGGGAGTTTGTTTGCAGTGGTCGAGCAAACGGACTGACAATGAGTTCCATTGTTTTTTTCAGAAATGGCGGTGTGGTCAAGTTCACGCTCTTCTTCGTCAGCACAGCCACGCCCTCTGTCAGAGCCCTGGTGACGTCACTGACCAAGGGGCCGGTATCCAGTGCAGGGACCGTAACTCTCCCCCCAGGCCTGGGGATTGCAGTCAACACGGTGGAGGTGTTGAAGATCGCTGATGTTCCCCAAGATCAGTTTCTTCCTAACGTTCCAGGTATTTGTGTTGACCATCAGTAGTGTCCTCAACGATCAGTTTGTTTTTAACTTTCCAGGTATTTGTGTTGACCGTCAGTAGTGTCCCCAGCGATCAGTTTGTTTTAATTTCCCAGGTGTTGGTGTTGATTATCACTGTGGTGTCCCCAACGACCAGCACGCACTGCACTTCAGTGTGCGAACTGTGGATTTTGTTGTTGGCTCGTTTCTCATTGAGACATAGGCCTTTGATTCCATCCAGACGATCTTAAGTGCAGCCAATATTACATGTAATGTGTTTGTTATTACGGTATAGTTTATGCTTTTGTGTTTCACTCTGTTTCTAATAACAGTTCTAACGACACCTAAAACTGCATCATCAAGCACAGCCAGTGCAACTTCAGCAGCAGGATCATCTACTACCTCTGATGCACCATCACCTGCCTCTGGACCCAGTGGGGCAGATGCCTCCACCCCGACACCTGGTGATGGTTCCAATCTGACAGATGCATCCACCCAGACACCAGGAGATGGTTCAAATCTGACAGATGCATCCACCCAGACACCTGGTGATGGTTCAAATCTGACAGATGCATCCACCCAGACACCTGGAGATGGTTCAAATCTGACAGATGCATCCACCCAGACACCTGATGATGGTTCAAATCTGACAGATGCATCCACCCCGACA
>JABMCL010002160.1:595000-597500 GCA_018857735.1 Alviniconcha marisindica
ACAGGTAGCGTATCAAGCACCTGTCTCCTTTACAACTGGTCCCGTGTCAGCGCAAGTCGACAATATAAGCTGTATACAGGACTAAAAATTAGGAACGCTCAACCGGTAGCCAAGGACAAATAGTAGCAATTACTTAGCAGATACAGTTAAACAGGTCAACAGCCGGGAATTCCTTACCATCTGAGGAACGGCAAAACTCTCGTCATCAAGGGGAAGATCATTCTAACGATAAAACGTTGAAATCGTTTTACCCTCTGGGGAGTAGCGACAATTCAACAACAGGTATGTTTGAGCGGGTCAAAAGTTGGGAACTCTCTACCCTTTGAAGTGTGGAAACACTTCACCAACAGCTATAGCTGAAGGGGCCACCCGTTACGTACAGGCGAGCGGCGGCGCCAGCCAACGACGCTGAGGTTAGACTCCGAGGTTCGAGTCCTAGACCTGCTGGTGCCCCGCCTCCGGGCCAGGAACCGCCGGACCTGCAACACCAGCAACACCAGCATTGCGTCAACCCGGCTACACATCACATATCAAAACACGGCGGGGGTTACCGTCACACAGCAAAACACGGCAGGGGTTACCGTCACACAGCAAAACACGGCGGGAAGGGGAGGGGCGGGGGGTGGGGGCGGGTGGGGGGGGGTTACCCCTTTTATTAGCAGGTCAGTGCAGTAATTTAGCCAAATTTGCGATGGAGACATTCTACCGCGGGTGGGTGTGAGTGTGTATGTGTCTACGTGTGAGTGCATGAATGTGTATGCTCGCGCGCGCGTGTGTGTATGTTTGTGCATGCGCGCGCGTGCGCGCGTGTGTGTATCTGTGTGTGTGTGTGTGTGTGTGTGTTGTGTGTGTGTGTGTGTGTGTGTGTGCGTGAGTGTGAACGTGTATGTGTGTGCGTGCATGTGTGTAGGAGCGCGTGCGTGCGTATGTGTGTGTGCTTGGTGTGCGTTTCTGTGAGAGTTTTGCAAGTGACATCCAGTTTTCACTGGCATGACAAAAAGTGTGTAAATCAGAAGACTAGAGGTCAGTTCCTTTTAAAAGCATCTTCTTCAACTGAAATTAGGCAGAATCTGAAATAAGGCTGAATCTGAAGAATGTGAAATTGGGCAGAACCTGGAATTAGGCAGAATTTGAAATTAGGCAGAATCTGGAATTAGGCAGAATCTGAAATTAGGCAGAATCTGGAATTAGGCAGAATCAGGATAGAAGTTCATTCCTCTCGTCGTTTGTGTCTGTAGCATATCTGTCGGTTCGTGGCTTGAAAGGATTTACCCTGAACATCTGCGCATGTTTTGTATTGTCTAACCGAAATAAGCGTTCCTTCCCACATTTGGTTTGCTATATAATTGTGGCCTTACTTTAGAATGCTAGCAGTGGGCTGTTTTAGTTTCCGACAGGACGAGTTCCAAACAGAAAAAGGTTCAAACGAACGCTTATTTATTTTAACACGGACACACAGTATGCCTATTTTCGGGGAAATCCCCTTCATCAACCCACAAAACGACACTTAAACAACAGATAAATGGTAAAAAAGATTAAAAAAAGAATTTTGATTGATTTTTTACAGCTTGTTCGGTGCTTGGAAGATTGTTGGCATCAATTTTCCAAGCACCGAACAAGCTGTAAAAACTCAACCAAAAGATCTTTTTCTTTCACTTTTTTAATCGTTTTTAATCGTTTAGCTGCTGTTCAAGTGTCATTTTGTGGCTGATAAAGGGGATTTCTCCGGAAATGTGCACACTGTGTGTCCGTCTTGAAATAAGCGTTCCTTTGAACCTTTTTGTGTTTGGATCTTGTTTTAGAACGCTAACAGTCATTCAAGTTTTAGATTTATTTTTAATTCGACAGGCCGGGTTGTGTAAGTGAGCTGTTTCAGTTTCCGACAGGACGAGTTGTGTAAGAGGGTGAAGCGGACCACAGGGACAACGACAGAAAAACCGTCATCTGCACGACACTCACCTCCTCGCTGCTCAGGCAGTGCAGAACAAAGATCATCAACCCCTGAAACAACAACAACATCATCATCCACTGCAACAACACCATCATCATCCCCTGAAATAACATCATCATCATCCCATGAAACAACAACATCACCCCCGGAAGAAGAAAAAAATCATCATCATCATCATCATCATCATCATCATCATCATCATCATCATCATCATCATCATCATTCCTTAAATTAACAACCACAACCACAACAACAACAACATTATCACCATCCCCTGACACATCAACAACATCGGCAACCGCTGAAACAAAACAGCAACACTATCAACCCCTGAAACAACAACGACGTCATCATCCCCTGAAACAACATCGTCATCCCCTGAAACAACAAGACGATCATCAACCCATGAAACAACAACACGAACATCAACCCATGAAACAACAACAACACGAACATCAACCCATGAAACAACAACATGAACATCAACCCATGAAACAACAACAAAACGAACATCAACCCATGAAACAACAACATGTGCAGAAAATTCAA
>JABMCL010002160.1:600000-607500 GCA_018857735.1 Alviniconcha marisindica
CACACACACACACACACACACACACACACACACACACACACGTGACAGTCTAATCCGGGCTGGTATTGAGTCCAACGAAGGAGGTGGAAGTTGTTTTCATCACCAGGATTCGAACCCGAAAGGTTCCGTTCCAGAGCCCAGCATACTGATCTTATAAACCTCAATAACAGGTAGCTGATTAGGTGTTGTTTGAACATAAATGCATATGTGTCGTTTTCACGTAACTGCATAGGTGTTGTTTTCACATAACTGCATAGGTGTTGTTTTCACATAACTGCATAGGTGTCGACAGCACTTCGCTACATAAATATCAGTTGCACATATCTGAGTAAGTGTCATTTTCACATAATTTCTGTCGCTTAACTGCTGGGCGGATTCCAGGGTGAGGGTCGTGCAGCTCTTGCCCTGCCTCTGACTGTGCCTGACAACGCAGAGGAAGACTATAATCCTGCAGGCGGAGGGAGGGGTCTACACGGTATCGGCTTCAAACTCCAAACACTGGTTTACGACATCCTTCGATCCTTCAACCTCTGCCGTATTTAGTTACGCCATATGGGCACCAGAAAACTGTTAGCTAACGAGGTGTTTTGTGTTGGCGCTCAAACAGTCTAAGTTTTTTACAAACAACTCAGATTATACCAGACTTTTGTTTTATAACTGACCTTGTTGCTTACGCCAGCTCAAATAGAACCAAAATCGCTTGAATCGAGACGGAACTCTTTCTTTTCTTTCTTACCCGGGGTGGATGCGCGTCGTGTTTACGTGCGTGTTTGGGCACTATGTTGCTTCCACAGTCTTATCAGTACCCACACTCCGAGCATCGCTTTCCGGCGAAGGATGTCGTAAACCGGTGCTTGGAGTTTGATCAGTACCCAGACCTTTCGGACGGCGCTGACCGCGTCGGTGGACAGCTGCGCGGAGATAAAGAGTACCCCTTCAGTGGCGTAACCAAATCTGGCAATGTTTGGATGAAGGTGCAGGAAAGCGATGCTCGGAGTGTGTATCGGCTGTACCTCTCTCATTGCCACCCACACGGTGCTTCAGTGACGGCTATGGAACATCCGTGTACCGGCCGCCACCTCATGCAGCAAAGTTACAGCATCCAACACCGGTAGCTGCCACCCCCTCTAATGACTACGGTGATATGGACTCCGACGTTTTACGTCAGGTTAAACTGGATCTCACGTCAGCCTAGCCAGTGGTGACGACTCCAGGACCAACGTTTTACGTCAGATTTAACTGGATCTCACGTCAGCCTAGCCAGTGGTGACGACTCCAGGACCAACGTTTTACGTCAGGTTAAACTGGATCTCACGTCAGCCTAGCCAGTGGTGACGACTCCAGGACCAACGTTTTACGTCAGATATTTAAATGGATCTCACGTCAGCCTAGCCAGTGGTGACGACTCCAGGACCAACGTTTTACGTCAGGTTAAACTGGATCTCACGTCAGCCTACCCAGTGGTGACGACTCCAGGACCAACGTTTTACGTCAGGTTAAACTGGATCTCACGTCAGCCTACCCAGTGGTGACGACTCCAGGACCAACGTTTTACGTCAGATTAAACTGGATCTCACGTCAGCCTAGCCAGTGGTGACGACTCCAAGACCAACGTTTTACGTCAGATTTAACTGGATCTCACGTCAGCCTAGCCAGTGGTGACGACTCCAAGTCCAACGTTTTACGTCAGATTTAACTGGATCTCACGTCAGCCTAGCCAGTGGTGACGACTCCAAGTCCAACGTTTTACGTCAGATTTAACTGGATCTCACGTCAGCCTAGCCAGTGGTGACGACTCCAAGTCCAACGTTTTACGTCAGATTTAACTGGATCTCACGTCAGCCTAGCCAGTGGTGACGACTCCAGGAGCAGACAGGCGGCCCTCGCTCCTCTCTAATCACGGCATCGGAACAAAGACGACGAGCTTGACGTCTGTTTCCATCCCCTCCGCCCCGCGTTCATTTGGCCAGCGCGGGGAGAGCCGGGGGTGGGGTGGTGGTGTGTGTGTATGTGTGTGTGGGGGGGGGGGGAGCGAAGAGGCGGTCTGGATGATGGGGTGGGGGGAGGTGGGGGTGGGGGAGGGAGGGGGGCTGGAGGCCTACCTGGCACGGGCAGCCTGGGGTTTCTGAGAGTTGGCTCTGAGAGTGAGGAACACGCGGATCACGAGGCACAGAATCAGCACGTTGAGCTGAAAGCACAAAGGATTCCAGCTATAAACCCAGACGGTGACAGCTGTACAGACAGGTGATGACAGCTGCTGACAGACAACAACAGGTGTAAAGACAGATGACGTAGTGGTAGAGACTGACGATGACAGCTATTGAAACATGTGTAAAGACAAATGACGTTGTAGAGACAGATTATGATAGCCACTGAGACAGATGATGACAGCTGTACAGACAGATGATGTCTGCTGTGGAGACAGATGATGACAGCCGTAAAGACAGATGACGCAGTGGTAGAGACAGATTTTGACAGCTGCAGACACAAATGGCAATAGTGGTAGAGACAAAGGATGACAGCTGTAGAGACAGGATGGCAGCTGTGGAGACGGATGATGACAGTTGGAGAGACGGATGATGACAGCTGGGAAACGGATGATGACAGTTGGAGAGACGAATGATAACAGCTGGGAGACGGATGTTGACAGTTGGAGAGACGGATGACGACAGCTGGGAAACGGATGATGACAGTTAGAGAGATGGATGATGACAGCTGGGAGACGAATGATAACAGCTGGGAGACGGAAGATGACAGTTGGGGAGACGGATGATGACAGTTGGAGAGACGGATGATGACAGCTGGGAGACGGATGATGACAGTTGGAGAGACGGATGATGACAGCTGGGAGACGGATGATGACAGTTGGGGAGACGGATGATGACAGCTTGGAGACGGACGATGACAGCTGGGAGACGGGTTATAACAGCTGGGAGACGAATGATGACATTTGGGGAGACGGATGATGACAGTTGAGGAGACGGATGATGACAATTGGGGAGACGGATGATGACAGCTGGGGAGACGGATGATGACAGCTGGGGAGACGGATGATGACAGTGGGAGACGGATGATGACGAGGTTAGTGGGAGACGGATGATGACAGTTGGGGAGACGGAATGATGACATCTTGGGGAGACGGATGATGACAGTTGACAGAGAGTTAAACACAGACGATGATGACAAGGATATGACAGCTGGAAGACGGATGATGAACAGCTGGGGAGACGGATGATGACAGCTGGGGAGACGCATGATGACAGCTGGGGAGACGGATGATGACAGCTGGGGAGACGGATGATGACAGTTGGGGAGACGGATGATGACAGTTGGGGAGACGGATGATGACATCTGGAGAGTGAGATGGCAATGGTTGTAACTAAAGAGAATAGCAATCTAAACACAGATCATGAGAATTGTAAAGAGAGTTCATGACAGCTGTTTCAACACATGATAACAGCTGTGCCGACAGATGATGACAGCTAGAAAGATGGATAAGAGTAGCTGTATAAACAGATGATGACAACTATAAAGACAGATAATAACAACCTATAAATACATAATGGCAGACATAGAACTATAAAGAGGTGGGGAGAGCTGTAAAGGCATGCAATGACAACTGTGAAGACATATGATGACAGCTGTACAAACAGATGACGATAGCGGTAGAGACAAATGATGACAGCTGAATAGACAGCCTGTGACATATGGACAGACATAATGACAGTTTTAATTGGAGACTGATATTGACGCTGTAAAAAGAGATGACAACTATAAATAGAGACAATGGCAGCTGTAAAGATGCCCATAGTTCAGGAGCTGTGTGAGAGTCGAGGTGGCCGTCCTGGGCTGTCCGTCCTAACGAGCATTCTGGTTTTGGTGGACGTTAAGCTATATTGAACCAGCTTCGACACTGGTATCAGCGTGTCCCTAATATGTCAACTGACATCTGAGGACATTAAGCAACACTACCTACCTACCTACCTACCTACCTACCTACCTGTAAAGATAGGTGATGACAGCTGAAAGGATAGCTCCATAGTAGCGCAGCCTTAACTAACAGCAAACTGTTGCTGCGTACTGACTGACCTGTAAACAGCGTGCTGTTGGAAAACGCTTTGATGTCGACACGCTGGCGATATGGGAGATAATGGGAATGGGGAAAAAAACAAAAACTGACACAAAAAGACACACATACTAAGCGTCAAAACTTTCGTCTTCAGAAGTGCATAGAAAAGTAAATGAACCCAGTATGATCATCGTTTACATCCCAATCATTTGGAACTGAGACATGGCTATTCGACCGAAACGTTATCCGTCTCAAGATCTGCAACACCTGCTGCTCATGACGTTAGAAACTGACTGCAGGTCGTCTCCGTCATTGTCAGCTGACCTCAGCTCTCCACGGAGTGACTCGTGTCCTGATACACACTTGCAACTAGTGCGTGCCTCCACAGTTTCCTCCCATGTCAGTTTGGAGACACGGGGAACACTGCATTACGTGTCATTTCCTGTCTACGCTGCGGCTTGACTCACGGGTGATGGTCACCGCGCTCCACTTAGGTGTGGGTGACCAAAGCGACAACTATAGTGTGTTTGTTTGTGTGTGTGTGTGTGTGTGTGTGTGTGTGTGTGTGTGTGTGTGTGTGTGTGTGTTGTTTCTGCGGACTTTGCCATTCGCCAAGTGCAGGCCACGCAGTGGACTGTGGGGGTCAAAGCTCGTTCAGAGTCCGACACACTGGCGGCTAGGACCGCTGCACAGGTCAGGGACACGACCAGACTGGCGGCTAGGACCGCTGCACAGGTCAGGGACACGACCAGACCGAGACAGGGGCCCAGGGAAAAGCCAACTCACAGACACGATGACGAGCATGGGCGCCAGGAACGCCCAGATCAGTCCCTTCTCAACGGACAGCCAGCAGCTGCAACAGAAATCCAAAGCGAAAAACATTCACTGGTTATTGCAATACGAAATGAGAACAAGAAGATTTGTGTATGTGCTGTTTCTCCAGGACAGCCGGTGGAGAGAAGCAAGATGAGGAGAGATTGGGGTTAGTTTTGGGAACTCTCAGGACAAGGCCATCAGCGTTGCTTTGAACATCTGCAGTTTGAGAGGTAGTAGGGTTAGTACCATTCAAATGTGAAAATCAAGAATTTATTAAATCCCCCTCACCCCCCACCCCACCTCACCCCGGCATGCCCTCTTTCTAAGAAATATTTCGCAAATTATATTCGTCGAAGTCAAAGACTGTGGGTGCCACAAGCTGAGGAGACCAGGGGCCTTAACTATGAATCGGGACTACGGTAGGCCAGGCCTAAACCAAAGTCCCTGACTTTAGAGTCCGAGACTTTGAGTTAGGCAAACTTCGTATACATGGACGCGGACAATGGTCGAGACAACAGAGTCTCTGACTTCGCGCTGATAAAAAAGTGGTCATCACACGCGTCATCGCTTGTGCTAACTTTAAACGGGGCAATCCCATCTGGGCTGCGCACCGACACGCTTCGTTCACTTACCTGCGACGTATTTCGCACGCGCAAACATCGGTAAACATAAACATTAGGTTAAGGCATGCCTGGCAGGCCCCGATTCCGGATGTGATTCGCCATGTTTTACTTCTGCAACACCCAAGCGATCTCGACGAGGTCATTATTCGTCAAAACGCTAATCTATCGACATCTTCGATGGAGTATTCTTCTTGGCATTTACTGAATCGAGTAACCGTAGCATCGTCTGCTGCGTCGGCCATTTTGAACTTGTCAGAAAGGCGAGTGGACGCTGTGAAATCAGGTAGCCTACGCTGTGCAGATGAATTTAAATAACAAGAAAATAAATCAAGTGATAATGTAAGACGTCAAGCAAACTTGCTCTCATAATAATTTGCAAACATTAAATCGTACGATCACATTAATCAGTCATTATGCCTGCGTCGCCCGGCGAGTACGACCTTTCTTCCCTCCAAAATGAAAGAGCTTTGGCCGACGAACATCTAGTACTCATTTGACGAAGTAAACGAAAGAAAAAAAAAATTAAAAAGAGAGAGAAGCCGCTGGATTCAGACGTAAAGACGCAACAACAGCAAAAAACTAACAACAAAAACAAGAAAAAACAACTTTCCAAGCATAACAAGGCCAAAAGCAGTCATAGTCCTCGGGCCTACGACCTTTAGTCCAACGAAATCGCTAGCCTAAATATCGGCTGTTTAGGCCCGAGGTTCGGCCCGGACTTTGGTGTAGTCCCGGTCCATGGTTACCATTTTGGGGCCATTGTCAGTAGCCTTGAGATTTAGGCCGGCCTACCGCTTTAGGCCCGATTCATAGTTAAGGCCCCACGTCTGGCCAAGACTGACCATAATTATATAGACTCGACAAACCCCATGCCTGTGTTTGGTACAACCGGCCACTTAACAGCGTTGGTGTTATAAAGGATCGTGCCGAGCAAGGAGTCCCAGCCACTCAAAGACTCCAGCTGTTAGGAAGACACTCCACGACCAGCGAGATGACGTCATTGGGTAGAGGAGCCACAGGCGATCCGCGACTGTACCCGTTCTTGAGTCTCTGCCCCGATAACACGGGGAACTTCTCTGCCCCGATAACACGGGGAACTAACTCCACGTTGAGGTCATCCTGTGCGGCTGGCGGCACGTTGCAGTCCAAGAAGTAGCCTATAAGCCATACCCATGCCGAGCTAGACTACGGTCCACGGCAGAGGAGGCGAAGCTGGTCCATGACTCTGGCTGCTGTGGGTCCCTGTCCGCACTTGGAGAAGGCCACGCTGAGAGTGAGGACGATCCTCTGTAGATGGGAGGGAGATGACTGACGACTCTACCTGTTCGGGCTGGGGGGGTGGGGGGGGGGGAGGTGGAAGGGAGGGGAGGGGAGGGGAAAGGGGGGGAAAGGGGGGGGGGAGCTGTCTGTAGCTGGGGAACTGCACGCTAAGAGTGAAGACGACCCTGTGTAGAAGACACGGAGACGACTGACCACTCTACCTGTTCTGGTGGGTGGGAAGGGGGACCACTCTACCTGTTCTGGCGGGTGGGAAGGGTGATCACTCTACCTGTTCTGGAGGGTGGGAAGGGGGACGACTCTACCTGTTCTGGTGGGTGGGAAGGGGGACCACTCTACCTGTTCTGGTGGGTGGGAAGGGGGACCACTCTACCTGTTCTGGTGGGTGGGAAGGGGGACGACTCTACCTGTTCTGGTGGGTGGGAAGGGAGACCACTCTACCTGTTCTGGTGGGTGGGAAGGGGGACGACTCTACCTGTTCTGGTGGGTGGGAAGGGGGACGACTCTACCTGTTCTGGTGGGTGGGAAGGGGGACGACTCTACCTGTTCTGGTGGGTGGGAAGGGAGACCACTCTACCTGTTCTGGTGGGTGGGAAGGGAGACCACTCTACCTGTTCTGGTGGGTGGGAAGGGAGACCACTCTACCTGTTCTGGAGGGTGGGAAGGGAGACCACTCTACCTGTTCTGGAGGCCGTGTCCGTAGTTGGGGAACTC
>JABMCL010002160.1:612500-622500 GCA_018857735.1 Alviniconcha marisindica
GACGGCGAAGGTGGTGAGATGGTTGCACGTGCAGGTTGTGTGGGTTGTGTTCCGTTCCAACAGCCAGCAGCCGTCTTCCGACCACACCCTGTCACAGCACAGCCACACCGTTCTACTTCAGGGGACGTCTGCAGTTTTACATCGTTCTATCGCTTCACGTCTTCTTCAGTGTCATCCTACCTCAAGGGACGTCTGCACTTTTACATCGTTCTATCGCTTCACGTCTTCTTCAGTGTCATCCTACCTCAAGGGACGTCTGCACTTTTACATCGTTCTATCGCTTCACGTCTTCTTCAGTGTCATCCTACCTCAAGGGACGTCTGCACTTTTACATCGTTCTATCGCTTCACGTCTTCTTCAGTGTCATCCTACCTCAAGGGACGTCTGCACTTTTACATCGTTCTATCGCTTCACGTCTTCTTCAGTGTCATCCTACCTCAAGGGACGTCTATACTTGTACACCATTATACTCCAGTGTACGTGTTTCCCCTTCCATTCGGCTTCACTGCCATTCTTCTTCAATACCATTCTTCTTCAATACCATTCTACTTTAGTATACCATTTTTCTTCAATGCCATTCTACTTTAGTATACCTTTGTGTTCCAGTACCATTCTACTTTAGTATTCCATTCTGCTTCAGTACCATTCTACTTTAGTATACCATTCTGTTTCAGTACCATTCTACTTTAGTATACCATTCTGCTTCAGTACCATTCTACTTTAGTATACCATTCTGCTTCAGTACCATTCTACTTTAGTATAACATTGTGTTTCAGTACCATTCTACTTTAGTATACCATTCTGCTTCAGTACCATTCTACTTTAGTATACCATTGTGTTTCAGTACCATTCTACTTTAGTATACCATTCTGCTTCAGTACCATTCTACTTTAGTATACCATTGTGTTTCAGTACCATTCTACTTTAGTATACCATCGTGTTTCAGTACCATTCTACTTTAGTATACCATTGTGTTTCAGTACCATTCTACTTTAGTATACCATTGTGTTTCAGTACCATTCTACTTTAGTATACCATTCTGCTTCAGTACCATTCTACTTTAGTATACCATTCTGCTTCAGTATTATTCTACTTTAGTATACCATTCTGCTTCAGATTCTACATTACCTGTTCAGTATCCATTCTACTTTAGTATACCATTCTGCTTCAGTATTATTCTACTTTAGTATACCATTCTGCTTCAGTATTATTCTACTTTAGTATACCATTCTGCTTCAGTATTATTCTACTTTAGTATACCATTCTGCTTCAGTATCATTCTACTTTAGTATACCATTCTGCTTCAGTACCATTCTACTTTAGTATACCATTCTGCTTCAGTACATTCTACTTTAGTATACCATTCTGCTTCAGTACCATTCTACTTTAGTATACCATTCTGCTTCAGTATTATTCTACTTTAGTATACCATTCTGCTTCAGTATTATTCTCTTAGTACCATTCTACTTTAGTATACCATTCTGCTTCAGTATTATTCTACTTTAGTATACCATTCTGCTTCAGTATTATTCTACTTTAGTATACCATTCTGTTCAGTACCATTCTACTTTAGTATACCATTCTGTTTCAGTACCATTCTACTTTAGTATACCATTCTGCTTCAGTACCATTCTACTTTAGTATACCATTCGGCTTCAGTACCATTCTACTTTAGTATACCATTCTGCTTCAGTACCATTCTACTTTAGTATACCATTCTGCTTCAGTATTATTCTACTTTCAGTATACCATTCTACTTCAGTATCATTCTGCTTCAGTACCATTCTACTTTAGTATACCATTCTGCTTCAGTATTATTCTACTTTAGTATACCAATTCTGCTTCAGTATTATTCTACTTTAGTATACCATTCTGCTTCATTCTACTTTAGTATACCATTCTGCTTCAGTATTATTCTACTTTAGTATACCATTTTTTACTTTAGTATACCATTCTGCTTCAGTATTATTCTACTTTAGTATACCATTCTGCTTCAGTATTATTCTACTTTAGTATACCATTCTGCTGATATTCTCAGTATTATTCTACTTTAGTATACCATTCTGCTTCAGTATTATTCTACTTTAGTATACCATTCTGCTTCAGTATTATTCTACTTTAGTATACCATTCTGCTTCAGTATTATTCTACTTTAGTATACCATTCTACTTTAGTATACCATTCTGCTTCAGTATTATTCTACTTTAGTATACCATTCTGCTTCATACCATTCTACTTTAGTATACCATTCTGCTTCAGTATATTCTACTTTAGTATACCATTCTGCTTCAGTATTATTCTACTTTAGTATACCATTCTGCTTCAGTATTATTCTACTTTAGTATACCATTCTGCTTCAGTATTATTCTACTTTAGTATACCATTCTGCTTCAGTATCATTCTACTTTAGTATACCATTCTGCTTCAGTACCATTCTACTTTAGTATACCATTCTGCTTCAGTACATTCACTTTAGTATACCATTCTGCTTCAGTATTATTCTACTTTAGTATACCATTGTGTTTCAGTACCATTCTACTTTAGTATACCATTCTGCTTCAATATTATTCTACTTTAGTATACCATTGTGTTCCAGTATTTCAGTGGCATTCTGTATTGACATCATTCCTCATCTATTGTAATAGTATTCCCCTTCCAGCCATTTTACTAACGTTTAAAAAGGCATGCCACCTTTTAGTGTCATTCTCAGTTAATACTGCTCTACTTTAATAGCAGTCTAATTCAATATTGTTATTCTGAAATTGCAAAGGGGCACCACCCCACCCCCATACCCTGTCCACTTTCACCAATAGTGAAATCACCAGATCGCTCCATCTATCCCCCCCCCCCCCCCCCCCATCCCCCCACCGGTCGTCCACCCTTTTTAGCAATGCAATACCCGGATTGTCACCTACTCCGCTCCACCCCTCCCAGCAGGTCAATCACCAGGTCTCCATCCCCGCCCCCTCCCCACTCCCATCCTGTTCACCCTCTCCCATCAGTGGAATAACCCAGACATGCCGACTCACCCCATCTTGAACTTCCAGTGGACACACCAGCGCCTGTTCGCCATGCTCGCTCTCTGAAAAGTTGTCAGGTCTTTGTGAAGCAAAGTCAGTACTGGGAGTTGTCTGGACTTTGTGGAGCACAGTAAGTACTGGGAGTTATATGGACTTTGTGAAGCAAAGTAAGTACTGGGAGTTGTCTGGACTTTGTGAAGCACAGTAAGTACTGGGAGTTGTCAGGACTTTGTGAAGCAAAGTCAGTACTGGGAGTTGTCAGGACTTTGTGAAGCAAAGTCAGTACTGGGGGTTGCCAGGACTTTGTGAAGCAAAGAAAGTACTGGGGGTTGTCGGGACTTTGTGAAGCAAAGTCAGTACTGGGGGTTGTCGGGACTTTGTGAAGCAAAGTACGTACTGGGGGTTGTCATGACTTTGTGAAGCAAAGTCAGTACTGGGGTTGCCAGGACTTTGTGAAGCAACGTAAGTACTGGGGGTTGCCAGGACTTTGTGAAGCAAAGTAAGTACTGGGGGTTGTCGGGACTTAGTGGAGCGAAGTAAGGACTGGGGTTTGCAGGACTTTGTGAAGCAAAGTCAGTACTGGGGGTTGTCGGGACTTTGTGGAGCGAAGTAAGGACTAGGGGTTGCAGGACTTTGTGAAGCAAAGTCAGTACTGGGGGTTGTCGGGACTTTGTGAAGCAATGCCGTTTTCCTAGAAAAGGGCTGTCGCTAGCAATGTTGGCTACACTTTTAAAAAGCGGGAGGGGCAGGGCACACAACGGGCAAACAACTGACAGAGAAGTTGTTTAGTCCACAAACTTCCAACTTTTGGGGCGAGAACATCACTCTGCTGTGACTGTATGGACAACTATCGCCTCGTCACGTACGTGAAGAGGAGTCCATTGTCAGTGATATTTTCTCCAGTGAAGCAATTTTGATGGTGTTTTCCTGAACAAGATTAACCTGTCAAAGTAACCTGTGCGAAAGTTAACAAATTCGACTTGCATACTCATTTACTCGTTTACTCACTGAATATCGACCAGTCAGCACTTTACTCACTGAATATCGACCAATCAGCACTTTACTCACTGTATATCGACCAGTCAGAATTTTACTCACTGAATATCGACCAGTCAGAATTTACTCACTGAATATCGACCAGTCAGTACTTTACTCACTGAATATCGACCAGTCAGCACTTTACTCACTGAATATCGACCAGTCAGAACTTTACTCACTGAATATCGACCAGTCAGTACTTTACTCACTGAATATCGACCAATCAGAACTTTACTCACTGAATATCGACCAATCAGAACTTTACTCACTGAATATCGACCAGTCAGAACTTTACTCACTGAATATCGACCAGTCAGTACTTTACTCACTGAATATCGACCAATCAGTACTTTACTCACTGAATATCGACCAATCAGCACTTTACTCACTAAATACCGACCAGTCAGCACTTTACTCACTGAATATCGACCAATCAGCACTTTACTCACTAAATACCGACCAATCAGCACTTTACTCACTGAATATCGACCAATCAGCACTTTACTCACTGAATACCGACCAGTCAGAACTTTACTCACTGAATACCGACCAATCAGCACTGAATAACGAGCAGCTAGTAACCGATCAGTGGGCAAAGCGGTACCTGGGTGTGAAGATAAGGAAGAGTGAAGTTGATGGTGAAGTCGAGGTAACCATGGGGACGGGAGTGAGGGGCGTGGCACCAGTGGGAGTGCGGTCCGCACTGCAGGCCGTTGTGCACCACCACGCTCATCACGTGACTCGCCACCCGGCCCCCCTTCAGCGCCCCCTCCCGGTTGCTAGGCAACAGGTGGCGAATACCGCTGTAGATGACGGAGGACACTCGACCTGAGAGAGAAGGGTGGAGTGAAGGTGGAGTGCTGAGAGAGAAGGGTGGAGTGAAGGTGGAGTGCTGAGAGAGAAGGGAGGAGTGAAGGTGGAGTCCTGAGAGAGAAGGGAGGAGTGAAGGTGGAGTGCTGAGAGAGAAGGGTGGAGTGAAGGTGGAGTGCTGAGAGAGAAGGGTGGAGTGAAGGTGGAGTCCTGAGAGAGAAGGGAGGAGTGAAGGTGGAGTGCTGAGAGAGAAGGGAGGAGTGAAGGTGAAGTGCTGAGAGAGAAGGGTGGAGTGAAGGTGGAGTGCTGAGAGAGAAGGGAGGAGTGAAGGTGGAGTGCTGAGAGAGAAGGGAGGAGTGAAGGTGGAGTGCTGAGAGAGAAGGGTGGAATGAAGGTGGAGTCCTGAGAGAGAAGGGAGGAGTGAAGGTGGAGTGCTGAGAGAGAAGGGTGGAGTGAAGGTGGAGTGCTGAGAGAGAAGGGAGGAGTGAAGGTGGAGTGCTGAGAGAGAAGGGAGGAGTGAAGGTGGAGTGCTGAGAGAGAAGGGTGGAGTGAAGGTGGAGTGCTGAGAGAGAAGGGTGGAGTGAAGGTGGAGTGCTGAGAGAGAAGGGAGGAGTGAAGGTGGAGTGCTGAGAGAGAAGGGAGGAATGAAGGTGGAGTGCTGAGAGAGAAGGGTGGAGTGAAGGTGGAGTGTTGAGAGAGAAGGGAGGAGTGAAGGTGGAGTGCTGAGAGAGAAGGGTGGAGTGAAGGTGGAGTGCTGAGAGAGAAGGGTGGAGTGAAGGTGGAGTGCTGAGAGAGAAGGGTGGAGTGAAGGTGGAGTCCTGAGAGAGAAGGGTGGAGTGAAGGTGGAGTGCTGAGAGAGAAGGGAGGAGTGAAGGTGGAGTGCTGAGAGAGAAGGGAGGAGTGAAGGTGGAGTGCTGAGAGAGAAGGGTGGAGTGAAGGTGGAGTCCTGAGAGAGAAGGGTGGAGTGAAGGTGGAGTGCTGAGAGAGAAGGGAGGAGTGAAGGTGAAGTGCTGAGAGAGAAGGGAGGAGTGACGGTGAAGTGCTGACCCGCCAATGCTTCAACGGCAATAGTGAGAGACAGGTGGAGGTGTGACCAACCGTGGTTCAGCGAGAGAGAGAGAGAGAGAGAGAGAGAGAGAGAGAGAGAGAGAGAGGAGGAGAGAGAGAGAGAGAGAGAGACAGACAGACAGACAGACAGACAGACAGACAGACAGACAGACAGACAGACAGGGAGAGACAGAGACACACAGAGAGACAGAGACACAGAGAGAGACAGAGACAGGCACAGACAGACCCAGACAGAGACAGAGACAGAGACAGAGACAGACAGACATAGACAGAGAGACACAGAGACAGAGAGAGAAAGAGAGAGACACAGGGACAGAGACAGACAGACAGACACAGACGAAGTGTGACCAACCCTGGTTCATCGGGAAGATGGAAGCCGAAAGGCGGATGGAACTGTGCCTGCCGTCTACCTGGTTGTCCAGCGTGACGTCATCGACAGCTTGGGTCACTTTCACTTGCACCACCCTCACCACTGGGAGCAAGACAGGATGGCAGGTGACGTCACGACACACACAGTCAAGTCTCATCGTCCGCCTACCCACGAGTGTCCTCAACCTCCTTATCATCTTACCAACAGCAACACGAAAATAGACAGCAGCAACAAGAATAATACCAGCAATGAAGAACAACACAGCAATCAACAATACAGAAGGCATACCAGTGCGGGAGATGTTTACAGTCAACTTCAGCCTCTGCTCTTCGCTTAATTCACCAACTTGCTCGTGATGCCTTCTTTGGTTCTGGCTTAAGATTCGTGCTGCCAGTCCCTGTCTTAGACACAGATAGAGACACTGACAGAGACAGTTAAGAGACACTGACACAGACACTGACACAGACATTGACAGAGCAATTGGCAGAGACAATGACAGAGATACTGACAGAGACATTTACAGAGACACTGACACAGCTGTTGGCAGAGACACTGACTGAGAAGCTGACAGAGACACTGAGACACTGGCAGAAACACTGACAGAGACATTTAGAGAGACATTGACAGAGCAATTGACACAGACATTGACAGAGAAACTGACAGAGACACTGACAGAGACATTTACAGAGACACCGACAGAGAAATTGGCAGAAACACTGGCAGAGACACTGACAGAAACGCTGACAGAGACACTGACGACACTGACAGAGACACTGGCAAAAATACCATCAGAGACAATGACAGACACACTGACAGAGACTTTGACAAAGACTCTTACAGAGACACTGTCACAGACATTGACAGAGACACTGACAGAGATATTGACAGAAACACTGACAGAGACATCGACAGAGACACTGACATAGACATTGACAGAGACACTGACAGAGATACTGACAGAAACACTGACAGAGACACTGACAGAGGCATTGACAGACAGACGGAATGCTGATGGAATCTGACACTACAAGATAAGGACGACTAGCAGACTGCTGAGCGTGCTAAAGACGAATTATGTTAAACAGAACCGATAACAGTCCACAGGCTGCAGAATATGCTGAGTGTCAACACACGCGAAATGTTAAGAACGCTGATTTTAACTGAACATGCGCAAATATTCATAAAACACCTTTCTGTAGCAACAAACAGACTGATAATACATGCTGATTTTAATTAGACAACACAAGACATGCGCAGCCTTTCAGTGGAAACACATTTCTCAAGCAACAAACAGACATGTAATTAATAACAAAGGAGGATAAATGAAAGTGTCTACTTATTTTTGAGTTAGTGTCCCAGTCTTTTTAACAAGTAAGTAGACATTTGTGACCTAGCGTCGTTTGTTAACCTTTTATGTGCGTTGCGTTCTTAATGAAATCAAAGCACACAAAAGGTTAACAAACGACGCTAGATTTCGTTCAGAACGCAGCAATCAGCTTTGTTTAAGTTGTTTATGCTAATGAAGGATCATGGTAGCAGATAACAGTTGGCAGGTTGATGAGCACGCTAACGAAATATCATGTTAGCAGAGAACAGCTGGCAGACTGGTGAGCATGCTAATGAAGGATCATGTTAGCAGAGAACAGCTGCCAGACTGCTGATCATGCTGATGAAGGATCATGTTAGCAGAGAACAGTTGGCAGACTGCTGAGCATGCTGATGAAGGATCATGTTACTAATCACGAGCTGCTGACCAAACTGTGTCAGTTGTTGCTGATGGCAGGTGACGTTGCTGGTGGTCAGTATTCTCTCCATGGACTGCAGGACACGCACCGCTCGCGACTGAAACATCATCACCTTCATTATCACTTCCCTTCCTCCCTCCCTCCTTCTGTCTCTGTCTCTGTCTCTGTCTCTCTCTCTCTTCTCCTCTCTCTCTCTCTCTCTCTCTCTCTCTCATCTTCCTTCACCTTCTCTCTCTTTCCTCACACTCACGCTTACACACACACACACACACACACACACACACACACACACACACACACACACACACACACACACACACACACACACACACACACACACACACACACACACACACACACACACACACACACATACACACACATGCGTGCGTGTGCATTTCAGTACATTTTGAGATAACAGGATGCACATTATTTTCCTCGTTCATGAATCACTGCACTGTAGTGGTGGGAACAATACATTGTCATTAACCCCTTCATTGCCCTGGCATGTCCACTGTCCAGACTGAAAAGTGCACCCATACACGTCTGAAAACAGCATACTGGATAGTCCTGTAACAACTCTACTTTCAATACTCTGCTTTCTGATAGAAGTACTTTCACGTGCTCATGGGAAAGGGGGGAAAGGCCTTAACGATTTTCAGTTTGGCACTTTCATTGGTTGAGTGATACGTTGGCAAGCATGGCAGTGAAAGAGTTAAGATAACGTCGTTGGAGCGTTTCCAGCAACGGTCAGCTTACCTGCCAGCAACGGTCAGCTTACCTGCTTCGTCGCTTTTTTCCCGGCCTTTCGACCTTCGCCGTAAATCACTAGAGCTGCACTCTTGGCGAAAACCTGAAGGAGACAATGAAACACTGCAAACAGGATCTGTTCTAAATCGCGTCATAGTTCAGGAGCTGTGTGAGAGTCGAGGTGGCCGTCCAAGGCTGTCCGTCCTAACGAGCCTTATGGTTTCCGTGGACGTAAAGCAATATTGAACCATGCTCACGCATTGGTCTCAGCTTGTCCCTGATATGTCCACCGACATCCGAGGACATTAAGCATCATCTGAAGGAACTGTTCTAAATCAAATACAGTGAGAACAAAACACAATTGTCTGCAGTCAATAGCATTTCTGAACAGATAAATCTGTTCAAACGTTAGAGCAGTGTGTGTGTGTGTGTGTGTGTGTGTGCGGGCGTGCGTGCGTGCTTGCGTGCGTGCGTGCGTGCGTGCGTGCGTGTGTGTGAATTATGTAAACTCTAGTTTTTTTATTATATAACTTTTGTATTTTCAATAACTGTTCTTTGAGTTTTAAAATATACAATATGTGTTATTGTGTACTGTGATGTGGTTAATGTTCAGCCACGTTTTAATTTCTCTAATGAGATAATAAAGTAATCTTGAATTGAATTGAACTGAATTGAATTCTGCTGGCTCAGGCGTGAAAGGCGTTGGCTTTGATCTTGTCGGGAACGCTGACAGTCTTGTGTAGACTCACACAGTCTGTTACACGTGCAACGCGTTCACAGATCGCTTTTCCGCTCTGTCAATACCTTCAGCTCTGCACATGCTGCCAGCATTCTCTTGGTCCGACAAATGCTTTTCGGTGTGTCACTTTCATTTGGTTGATTATTGATTGGTTTATTTCTTTTTGTTGCTTTCTTTGACCAAGCCTTCACGTCCCCCTAATCGTGACGTTACACCACTAGCCTGTTAGTCTCGCCGTTTACATTGTGGTGAGAAACAGGCTAGTGGCACAGATACTCCCCAGAGTGTCATGTGGATTCAATCGCAAGACGAATTAGAATGCTCAAGTAGGCAAATGGAATTACGAAGTTTCTAAAATTAAAATAAATCAAATGATCATTTGAACATTCACCTTCAAGTCTCGAAATGGTCACAAGAGAGCTAAATACACCCCACCCAGCCCCACCCCGATAAAAATCCA
>JABMCL010002160.1:630000-640000 GCA_018857735.1 Alviniconcha marisindica
ACAAGAGCAATGTGTGTCTCACAAGGGCAGTGTGTCTCACAAGGGCAGAGTGTGTCTCACACGGGCAATGCGTGTCTCACATGGGCAGATTATATCTCACACGGGCAATGCGTGTCTCACAAGGGCAGAGTGTCTCACATGGGTAGTGTGTCACAGGGGCAGTCGACTGTGTGTGGCAGCCCAAGGCGATGGTAACGGTCAAAGTGTTGTTCACAGCTTTCTTACCGTTCAAGCGCAGACTCAAAGTTCTGTCGATTCACAAAACAACTATGGGGCCGTCAATATGCATCAGTTTGGATACGGTCAAGACACAAGGAGAAAATACAGTCAAAGACACAAGGAGAAAATAAAGTCAAGACACAAGGACAGAATACAGTCAAGGCACAAGGACAGAATACAGTCAAGACACAAGGAGAGAATACAGTCAAGACACAAGGAGAGGATACAGTCAAGAAACAAGGGCAGAATACAGTCAAGACACAAGGAGAGAATACAGTCAAGACACACGGAGAGTACGAAGAATGAGGACGGAGAACGGTATGCGCTGCGGAGATTTTAAAAGCGAAAAAAAAAAAATCAAATCCTTTGTCAGCGCCACACGGGAAGGGGGAAGGGGCGGGGGATTTACAGTAACAAGTGACTTGATACACCAGAAACAGAAACTGGGGAACACTCGGTCCGGCAAAGGTTTGTTGCTACCGACAGCGGGATACAGACAGGTTGACCACTCACCTATACTCAGTAACGTCTGGACGCTGCTGACCTCGTCAATGGAGGCGAACGTGAAGGGTTGTCCCCCTTGCCGCGCACACTGGATGTAGGTGTCGCTGATGTCGGTGGCGTTGGTCTGAGGACTCCACACACAGCTCTCCCCTCCCGTCCTGCTCACCGCCACTCCTCCGGGACCGCAGACAGCCGCTGAGACCGAAAAAGTAAGTAAGTGAATACGTTGCTTTACGTCCACGTTGATGATGATGAAGTGATGCTTTATGTCCTCAGATGTCAGTTGACATATTAGGGACAAGTTGTGACCAATGCCGAAGCACGGTGCAATAAAACTTTACGTCCACGGAAACCAGAAGGCTCGTTAGGACGGACAGTCCAGGACGTCCTCCTCGACTCTCACACAGCTCCTGAACCATGTGCTTTACGTCCACAGAAACCAAAGGGCTTATAAGGGACGGGGAAGGGAGGGGCGGGGGAGAAAGAGTGAGTGGCTCGTCCGCACAATCCGGCCCTCCAAAGACGGAGGAGGCCGTGGACCGCCGCCAGAACAAAACTACGTGAAGGCAGTGGGCACCTCGCCAGTGCAAAGCAACTGGTGTACTCCGCTAATTGATGTTTCAACTGCTGTGCGGAGCAGTGTCACGCTGGGACATGAACAGGTAAGTAAGTAAGTAACTTGGCGTTTAGGGAAGGTGCGCTCAGAGATCTGATCCTGGCCCGCAGTACAGTGTGTGTTAACACTTCCAGCGTCACCAGTTCTGGAATGCAGCAGCTCCTGGCGCCAGCTGTTTTTTTTCTGACTCTGGCACCAAACGTACAGTCACTATCTTTAAACGCCTGTAACCTCCTCATTTCTGGACCAATTCTTTTGCAATTGTTTTGCAGAATGAAATAAACTGGTTCATGTTTTTTGTTTTTGTGTTTTGTTTTTGTTTTGTTTCTGTTTTTAATCAATTTAAGTGTCGTTGTACTTCTTTCATGACCATTTCTAAGGAACAGTCACCTGATTCGAGCACATAACTGTGACGTCAGCGGTACGCTTGCTGGACATTGCATTGTGACACAAGTACCGTGAAGGTCAAGACAAATTCCACTCTCCGTGTGAACCAACAATCGGTTCACACATTCATGGCTGAGCTCGGTCGACGTTGATTTCGCTATAAGTTTAACTTTTGGTGTCACTGGATGGTGTTGTGTTTCTCTGTTTGTAGACCAACGAAAATCGATTCGTTTTCCCAGCGACACAGTCTTGTCTTTAAGTGCAAGTTCTGTTTTGGGCATTCAGTCTACTGCACTCCAGTGGTTTCAGTCATATCTCTCAGACAGATGTCAGTCCACTTCAGTCAATAACTCGTCTTCCCCACCATCACAGCTCATTCACGGTGTGCCTCAGGGCTCAGTACTGGGGTCCATTCTCTTCGTCCTGTACACTACACCTCTCTCCGATATCATAGCTAATCGCTCTGTAAATCATCAGCTTTTTGCGGATGATACACAGCTCCAGAAATATGTTCCTCTCAGTGAAGTGACCAACCTCACCAAAGAACTCGATGCATGCACAGACGACATAAAAAGATGGATGACCGAAAATCAGCTCGAACTTAAACGACCACAAAACAGAAGCTCTTCTCTTTCCATTTTCATCTTCCTTGAGAACTTCCACCGTTTCCCTCCCTGACTCGATTACTCTTGGCTCTCACAACATCCCCTTCTCTGATTCTGCCAGGAACCCTGGAGTCATTCTTGACTCAAACCTGCGCATGAAGAAGCATATCATAAAAAATATGTCAAACTGCTTATTTCGAGTTTAAACACATTAGTTCGATCCGCAGGTTTCTCACTGAAGACGCAGCCAAGACTCTTGTTACTTCCTATGTCCTCTCACGGCTTGACTACTGCAACTGTCTCCTCATGGGTACACCTAATTCTGTCATCCAACCTCTCCAGAAAATTCAAAACTTTGCTGCAAGACTCGTTCTCTTGGCACCCTGCCACCATCACTCAACACCTCTCCTGGAAAAACTGCACTGGCTTCCCATTTCAGAACGTATTAAATATAAAGTCGCTTGTATGTGTTTCAGTGATATGAGTGGTTCTGGTCCTGCTTGCCTTTCTGAACTGCAGCATGTCTACACTCCGTCTCGTACACTACGTTCTTCTTCTGACACACGCATGCTGAAAATCCAGCAATACAAACGCAAGAATCATGGCTTTCGTGCTTTCTCTTGCTTTGAGCCCCACGTTTGGAATTCACTCCCACAAAACCTTAGACACTGCTCAGCCCTGTCATCTTTTACAGCTAAACACAAAACCTTAGACACTGCTCAACCCTGTCATCTTTTAAAGCTAAACACAAAACCTTAGACACTGCTCAACCCTGTCATCTTTTAAAGCTAAACACAAAACCGTAGACACTGCTCAACCCTGTCATCTTTTAAAGCCAAACTGAAAACCTTCCTCTTCTCAGAGTATTTCCACCCCAGCCCGGTTTCTGCCACAGTCATTGTGTGCATATGTGTGTGTGTGTGTGTGTGTGTGTGTGTGTGTGTGTGCATATAATACCTTATGTAAATTGTTTTGGTAGGTGCTCTACATGTGTATAGAATATTGTGTTTAGGTTAATATGTATCATGTGAGCGCTCAGTGCGTTGATGAACGCATGATAAATGTACATTATTATTACTATTAAGTCAGTCTTAAACATCGGTAGTTTTCACAATTTGTTTTCCGCCAATTCTTACAGCTTGGATGACTGTTTTATATTATTTATTTTTGAATTTGAAAGTTGAATTTGAAAATTAGTGAAAAATGAATAATAACTGGCATGTTTATCGGGCGCTCATGCGTAGCACAAGGGTACCTCTGTGTGTGTGCGAGTGTGCGTGTGTGCGTGCTTGCGTGCTTTACTGTGTGTGTGTGTGTGTGTGTGTGTGTGTGTGTGTGTGTGTGTGTGTGTGTGTGGTGCGAAAGATTTCTAAGAAAAATAAGATTTTTTTTTACCTTTTGCCTGGAAACATGCGCAGAACAATGTTGCAAACCACATGGAACACGCATAAGCCCACCAAACCAGCACTGACGTCATGTTTAGGACACGGTTTCTCTAATGAGTCTGACACAGGCCAGTGGACTCCAGCATTTAGCACTCTATGTTCACTAATCACGTATGCAAAGCCATGTCTCATTTGACAGAACAAGGGGCTATTTTCCCTCCAACTGCATCCTGGTCTTAAGAGCTTCGAAAGGGATACAAATGATGTCTCCTTTGGAATGACCAGTGCTAGAGACGAAGCTGGTTTTGAAGTCTACGCGTTTCAACCATCCCTGCCACGGCACAACCGTTCACAAAACGACGAAGTACTTTTGAGTTTCGATCATTTATAAAAATAAAAATAAAAGCGCAGTGACCGTGGTCTCTGTTAAAGACGGAGACTGCCAGCAGGACGAGGCCGACAGAAGCGGAGCAGGGCGGTCACTGGCAGCATCATGGCCACCACACGGCTCCTTTCCCGCGCGGTCCTTTGATCGTGTTTGTCGCGCTCTGAACTTCCCACGCTTCTGACGTAGCCACGTCTGTTGGGCCGAGCTTGTTGGGCCACGTCTGTTGGGCCGAGCTTGTCATCAACCGGTCAGAATCGCGAGGCAGGCACTGGACCTTTCAGCAGCCACCGTTTGATGTTTCCTGTTTCATGCTGCGTGTGCCTGTCTTTCAGTGGCGTTGCTTCCGTTGCTGTTGTTGTTGTTATTAGTCTTCCTGCAAGTGGAGTGTATTAGTCATTCGTTGCTCAGAAATGGTATTTGTGCGTACATTTGTTGTTGTTGTTGTTGTTGTTGTTGTTTCTTCTTCTTGTGATGTGAGATGTGAGATTTTCATAATCCTTTCTTCTTCTTCTTCTGTTTGTTTTGTTTCTGTCATCGTTGTTATCTGCCTTGGACAATTCCTGGAAACTTACGTTTTTTGTTTTTTTGGTGTGTGTTTTTCGTGTGTTTTTCTTCTTCTTTTTTCACTTCTTCTTCATTTTCCCCCCTCCACATTTGTAGGGTTCTACTTTTAATCTACTATTTGTAGGGTTCTCTCTCTCTCTCTCTCTCTCTCTCTCTCTCTCTCTCTGTTTGTCTGTTTGTCTGTCTGTCTGTCTGTCTGTCTGTCTGTCTGTCTGTCTCTCTCTCTCTCTCTCTCTCTCTCTCTCTCTCTCTCTCTCTCTCTCTCTCTCTCTCTCTCTCACCTTTATTGGCGCTTCCCAAAGTATTCACAGTTAACATTCAACTCCACCATTCACGCCCCTTCTTCCCACCATCCACGCACGCACAAGGGAGTGAACTGGGCCAGATGGCACTGAAGGCTGGCCACAGAAAAGTGACACCACTGTTTGTCTCCCTTCTGATTTATCTGAGCAGGGGAGGCAACGGCGAAACGTGGTACCACTTCAGGTGGTTATCGCCCTTCCATAAACTCTCCTGAAGCCGCGGTGACGGGACTGTGTGGCACTGCTGCGGTCAAATGTCCATGACAGAGGCAAACGTAAATCGTCATAGTCACTTCTGTTACCAGTCACTTCAAGGAAAGACAGGAAAGAGGAAAGAAAGAAAGATGACAGGAAGAAAGGAGGAAGGCAGAGAGCAGAAACAAAGATAAGCAAAAAAAAGAAAGATAGAGACAAGGAAAGAAAGTAAGAAGGCATAAAAGAAGACGGGGTGGGGGGGGGGGGGGGGGGGGGGGGTGGGGAGAGAAGAGAAAATAAACAAAAGAAAGAAGGGAAAAATTGGAGGAAGAAAGAAAGAAATGGAGGTAAGCTGAAAGAAAAAGAAAAAAGAAAGAAAGAAGAAGAAAAAAAATAAAAAAAATGAAAGAACAGAGGCAAAAAGAAATTAAAAAAAAAAACGGAGGCTGAAAGAAAGAAAAAGAAGAACGAACAGAAGGAAGGAAGAAAGGAGGCAGAAAGAAGAAAGAAAAGAAGAAAGAAAAAAGCGGGGCAGAAATAAAGAAAGGAGGGAGACAGAAAAAAGAAATGAAGAAAGAAGTAAAGGAAGCAGAAATAAAAGAGCAAAGCACAAAAAGAAGGAAGGCAGAAAGAAGAAAGGACGAAACCAGAAAGAAAGAAGGTAACAAAGACATATAGATAATAAAACTTTTTTTTTATATTTTGTTTTGTTTTTGTACAGCCCATTCAACCGTAATGGTTATATCAGGGCGAAAAACAGTTTGTCAGAATATATTTCTATTGCAACAACAAAATACACAGCCTATACTATCTACCAATTATGAATACATTTACCAAATACACAGCCAACCCTACCTATCAGTTATGAATATAACAACAAACTACACATCCATCTACAAACATTCACAGCCAATTCCTTCGCGTTTTATTATTGTACACACTTTCCTGGTCTACACTTGCTGGCATCAACACACTTTCCTGGTCTACACTTACTGGCATCAACACACTTTCCTGGTCTACACTTACTGGCATCAACACACTTTCCTGGTCTACACTTACTGGCATCAACACACTTTCCTGGTCTACACTTACTGGCATCAACAAGTACTATTCTTGGATCAACACTCACCCGTCACGCCCAAAATTATTTCTTTCTTTCACACGATGCATGTAAAATATCAGCATAATTTGTTACAACCAAGAACGGTGGAAGACAGAAAGAAAGAGAGAATGGAAAGAGGAAGAGAGACAGAAAGAAAGAGAGAAGGGAAGGAAGCAGAGAGACAGAAAGAAAGAGAGAAGGGAAGGAAGCAGAGAGACAGAAAGAAAGAGAGAAGGGAAGGAGGAAGAGAGACAGAAAGAAAGAGAGAAGGGGAGGAAGCAGAGAGACAGAAAGAAAGAGAGAATGGAAGGAGGAAGAAAGACAGAAACAAGAGCGATGGGAAGGAGGAAGAAAGACAGAAACAAGAGAGATGGGAAGGAGGAAGAAAGACAGAAAAAAAGAGAGAATGGAAGGAGGAAGAAAGACAGAAAGAAAGAGAGAAGGGGAGGAAGCAGAGAGACAGAAACAAAGAGAGAATGGAAGGATGCAGAGAGACAGAAAGAAAGAGAGAAGGGAAGGAGGAAGAAAGACAGAAACAAAGAGAGAATGGAAGGAGGAAGAAAGACAGAAACAAAGAGAGGAGGGGAGGAAGCAGAGAGACAGAAACAAAGAGAGAATGGAAGGATGCAGAGAGACAGAAAGAAAGAGAGAAGGGAAGGAGGAAGAAAGACAGAAAGAAAGAGAGAAGGGAAGGAGGCAGAAAGAGAGAAAGAAAGACAGAAGGAAAGAGAGAAGGGAAGGAGACGGAAAGAGAGAAAGAAAGAAAGAAGAGAAGGAGGCAGAAAGACAGACAGAAAGACAGAAAGAAAGAAAAAAGCAGGTTGACTGACTGACTGATTGACTGATTGACTGACTGAACTGACTGTCTGATTGGCTGTCTGACTGACTCACTGAACTAACTGACTGACTGAATGACTGACTGAACTAACTGGTTGACTGACTGATTGAACTGACTGACTGACTGACTGACTGACTGACTGATTGACTGACTGACTGACTGACTGACTTACTGACTGATTGACTGACTGTCTGACTGACTGATTGATTGACTGACTGAACTGAACTGTCTGACTGACTGACTGACTGACTGACTGATTGACTAACTGAACTGAACTGACTGACTGACTGAACTGACTGACTGACTGACTGATTGAACTGAACTGGATGATTGATTGACTGACTGACCGACTGATTGATTAACTGACTGAACTGAACTGACTGACGGATTGACTGACTGACTGACTGACTGATTGACGGATTGACTGACTGAACTGAACTGGACTTACTGATTGACTGACTGAACTTACTGACTGACTGATTGACTGACTGAACTGAACTGACTAACTGAACTGAACTGAACTGACTAACTGAACTGAAGTGAACTGAAGGACGGGAAAGAAGAGTGGGGAAAAGGACGAAAGGGATGGTGACAGAAAGAAAGGGGGGGAGGGGGGGAGAAAGGTTGAAAGAAAAAAAGAAAGGAAAAGAAAACGACATAAACAGCCATTATAGTCAGTTTCTTTTATCTAAATAAGCTCAGTATAGCCTATGTGTTTCACAGCTCACACACACACACACACACACACACACACACACACACACACACACACACACACACACACACACACACACACACACACACACACACACACACAAAACCAGTCAATCAGTCAGATTAGAGAAGACAACAGTGAGCATGCCGCGTAAACACGCTGAAAACATCTGTTGTCAAGCGCCTGTACCTGAAACCGAAAGGCGTTTCTGGTAAAAGGAAACTAGGAGGGGCTTCCCTGAATCTGTAAATATCCACTGCGTCATCGCTCCCAGTGGTGCGGCTGTCATGGCAGACGTACGCGTCCTTTGATCGCACGACTTGACCGGTTCTGATACAGTTGCGCTGCGTCTGGTCCCGCTTGCTGTGTTGTGGTTTACGATACCAACCTCTGTGCCGACAGCAGCATCACGGACACGTCGAAGCGGGGTAAGCGGGTTCATTTGTGTGCTGACTCACTGCTTGTATTTGGGGGTTGTTGTTGCTGTTGCTGTTGTTGTTGTCACGGTTTACTTCGTTTCACCACCATGGTCGTTGCATGCTCGCTGGCACTGTTTCCTCTCTATTATTATGATTACTATAGTTATAAACATGAGTGTTTTCAGAAGCACATTATTGACAGCTTGTACCTGTGTCAGGAACAGACAGTCTGACCCGGCCAGCGTTCGTACCTAAACCTGGTCCTGTCTCACAAAGTTCAGTACCTAAACCTGGTCCTGTCTCACAAAGTTCAGTCACTCGGTCAGCTCAGTCGGCAGCGGAACGTCAGAAACTCTGACTCGCTGTCACAGTGAAGACATCACACGAAACCGTGTCACCGTCTTAAGGATCTGGCGTGCACGTTTTACAGTCAGTCCCCAAAGGAGCAGTTCTGAGTTTGCAATCCAAGATGGTGGCCGTGCTAGCCAGACTTGTCCTGCTCCGTTCGGCCTGCAGGTCGCTGCACATCGCTGCACATCGCAAATCAAACAACAGCACAGACTGAGTGAAGCACGTATTGAGGACATTATTCACACGCTCACATCTCACATGTTCGTGTTAAAATGTCTACGTGTCTGTACTACATAAAACATGCAATAGGGCCCACAAATTTAACAGGTTTGCACATTGTACTCTCTCTCTCTCTCTCTCTCTCTCCCACCACATTGTACACAGCGTCATATTTTATTTTTATTTTTTCCCAATACTACATCTATATACCACAGGCACAAAACATTTGCCACATCCTTTCAATAGCCTGTGAACAGAAACACAACTTGTTTGTTTATGCAGACGTGTCATGTCTTTTTACGTTTATGCAGGCGTGTCTATTTATGTTTGTTTATGCAGGCGTGTCTATTATGTTTGTTTATGTAGGCGTGTCCATTTATGTTTGTGTATGCAGGCGTGTCTATTTATGTTTGTTATGCAGGCGTGTCAATTTATGTTTGTTTATGGGGTGTGTATATTTAAGCTTATTTATGCGGGCGTGTCTGTCTATGTTCGTTTATGTTGGCGTGTTTATTTATGTTTATGCACGCGTGTCTGTTTATGTTTGTTTATGCACGCGTGTCTATGTTTTTTCAGGTGTGTCTATTTACGTTCGTTTATGCAGGCGTGTCTATTTACGTTTGTTTATGCAGGCGTGTCTATTTATATTTGTTTATGCAGGCGTGTCTATGTTTATGCAGGCGGGTCTATGTTTGTTGATGTAGACGTGTCTATTTATGTTTGTTTATCCAGACGTGTATATTTCTGTTTATTTATGCAGGCGTGTCTGTGTATGTTCGTTTATGTAGGCGTGTGTATTTATGTTTGTTGTGCAGGCGTGTGTATTTATGTTTGTTTATGTAGGCGTGTCTATTTATGTTTGCTTATGTAGACGTGTCTGTTTAGGTTTGTTTATGCAGGCGTGTCTATGTTTGTTTACGTAGACGTGCCTATTAATGTTTGTTTATGCAGGCGTGTATATTTATTATTGTTTATGCAGTCGTGTCTATCTATGTTTGTTTATGCAGGCGTGTATATTCGTGTTTATTTATGTGGGCGTGTCTGTTTGTGTTTGTTCGTGTAGTCGTGTCTTCTTATGTTTGTTTATGTGGGCGTGTCTATTTATGTTTGTTTATGTAGGCGTGTCTATTTATGTTTGTTTATGTAGGCGTGTCTATTCATGTTTTACGTCTTACTCTTTCCCGTGGCCCG
>JABMCL010002160.1:642500-682500 GCA_018857735.1 Alviniconcha marisindica
TAGGTCTGATGAGAGACCGCCTTAGGTCTGACGAGAGACCGCCCTAGGTCTGATGAGAGACTGCCCTAGGCTTCACAAAAACACCCTAGGCCCATGAAAGAGCGCCCTCTGTCTTACGGGTCGTGTAACTCGTAGCGCGCACATCATTGGAGGATAGCAAGCTGCCAGTCACCCGCCCTGCTTCAGCCAATCAGAACTTCACAATTAATGCTTGGCCCGACACTTACAAAGCAGAAGAACAAGGAGAGAGAGAGAGAGAGAGAGAGAGAGAGAGAGAGAGAGAGAGAGAGAGAGAGAGAGAGAGAACTCGAACTCGAACTCGAAAACTTTATTTTACAAGGATTGTAGTTTAGGTTCAGTCAAAAACCTGTCTAACAACTAGTCCTTGCTAAGCTACTGATGAGTAGATATCAAATTACAGACATTATTTATATACATGTAGGCATGAATGGTGAGTGAAACGTTATACATGTGAATTTCCACACAAACATAGCGTGTTCACAGCGCCAGATGAACACATGCCATACATCATTCAGTTACATATTATGAGCATGCAACCAGCAAATAAAGCAGCAGAACATCTGATCAGTTCATATGACTAGTATCGGAAAAGAAAACGGAAGCAGTCAATGCTTATCTTATAAAGAACAGTAAGGATAGAGGGAGAATAGAAAACAAAAGAGGAAAAGAAAAAGAAAAAAAGGTGTGTTTGTGTGTGTGTGTGGGGGGGTTGGGGGGGGGCGGGGTCACAGGCAGTCCGAAGGACTGGGCGGAGTTTTATGGGTGTATAAAATAAGTAGAGTTGGGGGGGGGGGGTGAACGGCCGCTATGTTTGCTTCACAAGTTAAAGCATAGCAAGAGAGCAAAGACTGGTGGTGTATTTCCCAACAGAACTTTCAAAATAAGCAATGACGCGCGTGCAATAATGCCGAGAGATATTGGCTGCAATCAAATCAGTCAAATTACACTCATTTATATGTTGAAAGAGATTGAAATCACTGCGCATTCCGCCAGTCGACACACTACCACCAGATATTTCTTAGTACACCGCTCTATACTGTACCCCATGGAGGTCAGATTTCAGTACACCAATCGATACAGTACCACATGGAGGTCAGATTTCAGTACACCAATCGATACAGTACCACATGGAGGTCAGATTTCAGTACACCAATCGATACAGTACCACATGGAGGTCAGATTTCAGTACACCAATCGATACAGTACCACATGGAGGTCAGATTTCAGTACACCAATCGATACAGTACCACATGGAGGTCAGATTTCAGTACACCAATCGATACAGTACCACGTGGAGGTCAGATTTCAGTACACCAATCGATACAGTACCACGTGGAGGTCAGATTTCAGTACACCAGTCGACACAGTAACATGTGGAGGTCAGATTTCAGTACACCAATCGATACAGTACCACATGGAGGTCAGATTTCAGTACACCAATCGATACAGTACTACATGGAGGTCAGATTTTAGTACACCAATCGATACAGTACCGCATGGAGGTCAGATTTTAGTACACCAATCGATACAGTACCACATGGAGGTCAGATTTCAGTACACCAATCGATACAGTACCACATGAAGGTCAGATTTCAGTACACCAATCAATACAGTACCACATGGAGGTCAGATTTCAGTACACCAATCAATACAGTACCACATGGAGGTCAGATTGTGCAACCAGTCGACATCGTACCACATGGAGGTCAGATTTCAGTACACCAGTCGACACAGTACCACGTGGAGGTCAGATTTCAGTACACCAGTTGACACACTACCACATGGAGGTCAGATTTCAATACACCAATCGATACAGTACCATATGGAGGTCAGATCTCAGTACACCAGTCGACACAGTACCACATGGAGGTCAGATTTCACTACACCAGTCGACACAGTACCACATGGTGATCTCACTGAAAGCTAGTGAGGAGAGAAGCGGTGCTAATGACACTGAAAGGGGATCCCGAGCAAAGACGCATCACGAATCATATCTATAGGAACGGAAACAGAATTGACTCACACCAGCTATTGTCGATTTAGGGCGTAGTTTGTTAACAACTGACGTTTCAATGTATCGAAAAGACGGCCGTGATCCCTACCATGTTGTGTCTGGCAGTGTGTCTTTGACGTCAAGACCAAGGACCGCATGCGTGGCACAAGTGAGCCAAACTGTTTTGGCTCTTCACTGGCAAAGCGTACGTTTTCTGGCATCGCCCTCAGGATCGCAAATTCGAAGAAAAAATTACTTTTGCTGCATACATGTCGTAGAACAACCATTGAAAGCCTGCAAATGGAAATGTTTGCACATGTTCCACGCTTTTTGGCCAACCATTCGTGTTCGCTTGGTGTCTCCTTTAAGAGGAGCTGGTAGCCGAGCGCCTGTGGGGAGATTACTGGGCGTCAGCCACTTACAGCTGTCGTGTCTCTGTCAGCCACTGAAATCTGTCATGTCTCTAGCATGTCACAATGTAAAGATGTAGTGATGTAAACGTGTACAGCCACACTGAGGTCGCAATGGAAAGATGTAGTGACGTAAACGTGTACAGCTATACTGAATTCACAATGTAAAGATGTAGTTATGTACACGTGTACAGCCACACTGAGGTCACAATGTAAAGATGTAGTGATATAAATGTGTACATCTATACTGAAGTCACAATGTAAAGATGCAGTGATGTACATGTGTACAGCCACACTGAGGTCACAATGGAAAGATGCAGTGATGTACACGTGTACAGTCACACTCAGGTCACAATGGAAAGATGCAGTGATGTACACGTGGGCGTCAGCCACTTACAGCTGTCGTGTCTCTGTCAGCCACTGAAATCTGTCATGTCTCTGTCAGCCACTTACAGCTGTTATGTTTCTCTCAGCCACTTACAGCTGTTATGTTTCTGTCAGCCACTTACAGCTGTCATGTCTCTGTCAGCCACTTACAGCTGTCATGTTTCTGGCAGCCACTGAAAGCTGTCATGTCTTAGTCACCCACTGAAAGCAGCCATGTCTCTGTCAGCCATTGAAAGCAGTCCTTTCTCTGTTAGCCTCTGGAAACAGCCGTATCTCTGTCAGCCACTGAAATCTGTCCTGTTTCTGTCAGCCACTGAAATCTGTCCTGTTTCTGTCAGCCACTGAAAGCAGCCATGTCTCTGTGAGCCACTGAAATCTGTCCTGTTTCTGTCAGCCACTGAAATCTGTCCTGTTTCTGTCAGCCACTGAAAGCAGCCATGTCTCTGTCAGCCACTGAAAGCTGTCCTGTTTCTGTCAGTCACTGAAAGCTGTCTTGTCTCTGTCAGCCACTGAAAGCTGTCTTGTCTCTGTCAGCCACTGAAAGCTGTCCTGTTTCTGTCAGACACTGAAAGCTGTCTTGTCTCTGTCAGCCACTGAAAGCAGCCATGTCTCTGTCAGCCACTGAAAGCTGTCCTGTTTCTGTCAGCCACTGAAAGCTGTCCTGTTTCTGTCAGCCACTGAAAGCTGTCTTGTCTCTGTCAGCCACTGAAAGCTGTCCTGTTTCTGTCAGCCACTGAAAGCTGTCCTGTTTCTGTCAGCCACTGAAAGCTGTCCTGTTTCTGTCAGCCACTGAAAGCAGCCATGTCTCTGTCAGCCACTGAAAGCAGCCATATCTCTGTCAGCCACTGAAAGCTGTCCTGTTTCTGTCAGCCACTGAAAGCTGTCTTGTCTCTGTCAGCCGCCCCCGTGGAGCCGGCTTCTCGCGCCGGGGTGTTTAAACCAAGCTGCTCCACCCCTTTCACTCTTTTCTTGCGTCTAGTTTCCGTCTACCGGTCCTTTCAACTATATTTCATTCCAAAAACTCTCTCCACATACCTCCGCTTTCAGCTCCCTTCTTACAGCTTATTTCTACCTAACCGGCCATTCTCCTGTATTTATCTACAACACAGCTCTTCTTTATATAATTCTTCTTACTCTCTGCGGTCACCTTCAGACCCAGCGTGTTTGCCGTGCGCTGCATCCCGTGTCGGGGGAGGATGGGATCCTGATGGCTGAGGTCCCCCATGTGGTCCAACACGCTTCTTCGGCCCGGACTTCTCCTAGACGGGTGGTTGGGTTGGCCCGACCCAGTCAATCGGCTGGTCGTGCTTTGCCCTAATTTCGATTAGAAGGCAGCGGCTCAGGGTCAATCAGGGGATAGAAGTAAACTTTGTTTTGTTTTTATCACCTGAGTATATTACGTTTTGAGCCCTGGTGCGGACTTGCTGGAATGCCGCTTGTGTGCATCCCCTTGTTGGACTCGGTGGCGGGTGGGGACAAAACGTAATGAATCTTTAGAAATATAACATGGCACCCACAAATAAAAAAAGATTACGGGACAACGACCAATATTCGGACTCGGACTCCGAAAATGAACGCCCCTACAACTCCTGTAACAACTGGCCACGGAGTCCGCTAAGTGTTCTTCGGAGACGGATAGGGGTTCAGCCGATCCCCCCAAAACGGCCTCTAAGGGTTCCGCCAATCCCCACAAAATGGCATCTAAGGGTTCTGCGGCTCCCCCCAAAAGCGCTCCTAAGGGTTCAGCAGGTCCCTTAAAAACCGCGACCTCGAAAGATGATTCATCATCTTCGAGGCGCTCACCTACTAAGGTGAGGGTGGATGGGGTCCTGGTGGACGTCGAGGGGTTTTCGCACCCCAGGCGCTCCGCTCTTTCCAGCAGGTCCCAGGTGCCACCCAAGCCAAAAGTTCCAGACAGGCAGAGCAAGGCGGAGAGGAACCTAGTTCTCTCCAACCAATATCTGCCCTGTCAGATGACGAAATGAAATCGTCATAAATTCTTTAAAGATGAAATAATGGTTTTTATTTCATTATTCAGTGATTTTTAAGAGGTTTTTAAGTTAACTTTGAAGAAATAAATCCACTCGCAAGATGGTACAAAGGAAATGTTGTTGAAATGCAGGAAACCTGTTTTTCTGCATAACCCTCTTGCTCTTTTTATTTGGTTATTTTTATGCGGATAGTCCATTCTTCTGACTTTTTCCAAAAACCTCGCAAACTTTTGTTGGGAGTTGGGCCTCTTGATATGGCTCCTGTTGAGCAGCTAGGAGATGATAGTTGGTAGGTGGTATGTGCAGCTCTCTGCCATATGGCACTGGTATTTGCCATTAAGTATTTATATAACATTTTTTAATTTTGTATTACATTCATCCATTCCTTTTTTATACTTTTCTTTAACCTGGTATCGATAAATCAGACGGAATGGTCGACGATCTCAGCATGTCCTAGCCTTATGCGCTCTCTAAACAGGGGTAATATTAAAGGGACTAACGGTTTGAAAATTGATGTCTGATTTTTATACATGGACTTCCGTCTTACGTTTGCGAAGTGATTGGTTTTCTAGATTGACTTGAGAAAGCATATATATATATTTGGGAAAAGGTTTCCAGTTTGTGTTTTACCCACTTCTTACAACTGTTTAAAAAAAAATCTGAATATGTATAAGTTTTTAATGTGGACATGTTTTTAACAGATATTGTGTATCGACAAAATGTGTAACGCCCTGAGATAACCGTAATGGTTGACTGGGCGTAAAACACCAAATTACTTACTTACTTACTCTGTCAGCCACTGAAAGCAGCCATGTCTCTGTCAGCCACTGAAAGCTGTCCTGTTTCTGTCAGCCACTGAAAGCTGTCTTGTCTCTGTCAGCCACTGAAAGCAGACATGTCTCTGTCAGCCACTGAAAGCTGTCATGTGTCTGTCAGCCACTGAAATCTGTCCTGTCTCTGTCAGCCACCGGAAGCAGCCATGTCTCTATAATTCTGTTTGCAGCCTTGTCTGTATAATTCTGTCTGCAGGCCCCGAAAGCCCAGGTGCTTGAACGACCGGACCTTGCAGGAGTTGCAGAACAAAACTCCGGAAGAAATCTTGTTGCGTCTAGGACAAGATGGCGGCGGCTTGGATCAGCTGTTGAAAAACCCCACGAATGACAATGAGATCATGATCCTTTTGCTGCGTCTCATCAGAAAGAGCTTCACAGCAGAGATGCTGAGCTTTAAATATGGAAACATTCAGTGTATCGTTGAAGCGATGTTACAGACTGAGTTCCTGAACTACACGTTGTATGTGTACGTCGAAAGTCACCAGAAACATGACGACGAGACAAATAAAATAGTGGTGAGCGCTACTGTAGCCCTAGTGGACTTTGCAATGACGATGTCACCGAAGTTCGCAGGACCCAAGGTGGTTCCGTTCCTGCCGCTGCTGAAAGAGCTGTCCAGATATCTGGAAAGCGACGGCGAGAAAGCTCAGCTGAAGAGGTTCGAGTCTGCCCTCAGGAATCTTCAAGAACAACACAGCAACGAAGCTGAAGGTCGCCGTGGTAACGCGTCACGTGGTATAAGAATCAACGACGACGGCGACCGTGCTGAGGAGACTTTCCGAGAGCTTCCGCTGATCCCCACCCAGCGCGAACTGTCTACTGACCACCGCATCTTCATCAGGCGTAACCGTCAGGACGGCGGCTATGACGGCGTGGAGGACTACCTGGACGTGCAGTTCCGGCTGTTCCGCGCCGACCTCATCATTCCCCTGAGGGAGAGCATTAGCAAGTACATGGGCGCTCACGACGCGGCGGATGGCCGAGAGTCTGGGAGGGGACTGAGGGTTTACAACAACGTGCAGATCCTCCGCCCAGTCTGCAGCGACCGATACCTCTCCTACCGTCTCTCCTTCGACGTCACTCGCTTCTCCGCCGTGGACTGGCGCACGTCGCAGCGCCTGAAGTTCGGCTCCCTGCTGTGCTTGTCCTGCGACAACTTCCAGAACTTTCTGTGCGCCTCCGTGCACGAGCGTGAACCCGCACTCCTCTCCAACGGCCTGGTGGATGTCGTCTTCAGCCTGGAGCGCGCGGAGTTGAGGCGCGTGATGGAGGTGCCGCGCGACCAGCGGTTCGTCATGGTGGAGTCCCCGGCCTACTTCGAGGCTTACCGGCACGTGCTGCAGGGCCTCATCAACCTCAACGACCACAACTTCCCCTTCGATCGCTACATCGTGCACTGTCAACCAGACGTCAACCCGCCCAGGTACCTGCAGAGAGGCGGAACCGTCAGGTACGACTTTCGGCCTCTACTTGAGGACGACTTCATCATCAAGGATGACGTAAGAGACCGCAGAGGTGCCGAAGTCGCAGAAGCCGTTGCTGCTCTTGGAATCGATGCTGACGACCTTGACCCCGAGGAGATCGCCATGAATGCCCAAGGGGGCGTGGAGGTGCTGTACGGCCGGAGCTGGCCGTCTCCGTACAGTCTGAAACTGGACGACTCCCAGTACCAAGCTCTGCACAGTGCTCTGACCAAAGAGCTGACCATCGTGCAGGGACCGCCAGGGACGGGCAAAACCTACCTCGGGCTCAAGATCCTCAAGATGCTGCTCCACAACTCGCAAGCGTGGAACGACCCGGCGCAGAGGCGCCCTCTGCTGGTCGTCTGCTACACCAACCACGCTCTGGACCAGTTCCTAGAGGGCTTGCTGGCCTTCTTCCAAGGAAAGCTCGTGCGAGTCGGAGGGCGGAGCAAAAGCGATCTCCTGATGGAAAAGACGCTTAGCGACTACCGCAAGAGGGCCCGTAGCAACAGGCAGTTGCCCATGGAGACCCACGAGGCAAAGGTGCGGGCAAGGCAGGAACTAGCAGCCCTCCGAATCGACATCCACGAGAAGGCGGCCAGGCTGGAGATGGCGGAGCAAGAGATCGTCAGGGAGGACTTCCTAAAAGACTTCATCAGCTCTGACGCCATGAGCGACTTGAAGAGATACCTGGGCAAAGGCGGAGAGGGTGGCGCGGCCATCCTCAGGTGGCTGAGGCTGGAGATGCTACACGAGCGTCTTGTGCACCAGGCGGAACACCGCCTCCACCAGCTCCCTCCGCCCCGTGCACTCCTGGCAGACAGGCCGCGAGTCCTGGTTCCAGACCGAGAAAACTTTGAAGATGAATTTGAAGATGACGACGTCGACGATGAAACCACTGACGTACTATCGTCCTTCGTGGACACTGCTCAATCCAGAAGACTCGACGACGATGACGATGACTTCCTCGACTTTGACATCGATTTTGAGGAGGTCGATCTGGAGAGAGAAGAGACTGAATCGCAGAGACTGCGAAGACGGCAGCGAGAGATGGAGGTTGAGACGAAAGAGCTGAGAAAAGAGAACATCGCTCTGGATGTGAGCGGGTTCGCTGAGGACATGGAGCAGGATGTCCGAGACCGGACGGTCAGCAGGTCCAGCAAGGCCAAGGACAAGGAGGTGAATGAGGAGCTGCGCCGACTGATGCTCAAGCAAAAGACACGGTTGCAGACGTTGCTGCGTAGTGTGGACAAGATGAGCCTGGAGGAGGCGGAGCGAGTGAGTGTCTGCACTTGCAGTGTGTTGTGTTGTGTTGTGCATCTTTTGTTTGTGTGTGTGTGTGTGTGTGTGTGTGTGTGTGTGTGTGTGTGTGTGTGTGTGTGTGTGTGTGTGTGTGTGTGTGTGTTTGTTTGTTTGTTTGTTTGTTTGTTTGTGTGCGTGTGTGTGTGTGTGTTGGTGCATGTGGTGTCTGGTGTGGGTGTGTTTGTGTGGGTGTCTTGTGTGGTGTATGAATGTTTGTGTGTATGTGAATGAATGAATGAATGAAAAAATTATATAGCGCATAAAAAAAAAACTTCCACACAATACCTTGCGTGTTCACAGAGCCAGATACACACAGTGCATGCATGTAAGCTCTCGCAAGCTAAACCTGCCAAAGGACACTCATACCGAAAAGTACAAACAGCTCCAACCCACCCACCCCTTCCCAAAGGTGGAACTATACATAGCAGTTAAATGTATTTTTTTTTAAAGTGTGTATGTGTGTTTCTTTGTTTGTGTGTGTGTGTGTGTGCGTGCGTGCGTGCGTGCGTGCGTGCGTGAGTGCGTGCGTGCGTGCATGCGTGCGCGCGCGCGTGTGTATGTGTGTGTGTGTGTGTGTGTGTGTGTGTGTGTGTGTGTGTGTGTGTGTGTGTACCATCATGCTTCGCTGTGGCACACTGTAATGCCTACTTGCCCTAGTTGCATGTTTGTGTAGACTGGTCTCAACCGATCGACTCCATTTTGTTTCAGTCTTAATTTCAGTCTCTCTTTGATGGCATTTTGGCTTGTTCGTTCGTTGGTTCTTCCCGTTTTCTGCTTGGCTGACACACCCCTTGACACAGCGTTCCGTCCTGCTGGCAGGTGGTCCTGATCTGGCATCTGAAGACGGTGGACCGCTGGCGACTGTACCGGCACTGGGTGGATCTGTTCTGCAAGCAGATGCGGGGCGAGATCCGGCAAAAGGAGGAGGAGTACTTTGACAAGGCGCGCAAGTGAGTGTACGCTTCTCTCCCCTGCCATCTTTCCACTTCCTGCTGTGTGTGTGTGTGTGTGTGTGTGTGTGTGTGTGTGTGTGTGTGTGTGTTGTGTGTGTGTTGTGTGTGTGTGTGTGTGTGTGTGTGTGTGTGTGTGTGTGTGTGTGTGTGTGTGTGTGTGTGTGTGTGTGTGTGTGTGTGTGTGTGTGTGTGTGTGTGTGTGTGTGTGTGTGTGTGTGTGAGTGTAGCGTGTCTTGGGTAGTATCTGTTTATATCCTAAATTCGCAAGAACGATAAATGTTGACCACACTGAGGGTTTTTCCACCAAAACCTTTCTTTCTTTCTTTCTTTCTTTCTTTCTTTCTTCTTCTTCTTCTTCTTCTTCTTCTCCTTCTTCTGTCAGAAGGGCTCGCCCTGATATAACCATAACGGTTGAAGCAGGCTGTCATAAGGCTCCGTCTTTATCTCTCGTCCTTGTACATTTGAGTTTTGGACATTTTAATAATTATATTGGCTATCGTGTTTCGTCGCTGGTATAAATGGAACAGCATCCCATGCCCTACAGATGGGATCACGTTAAAGAGCGCGTGGCGGCTGAAACAATCAGACAGACTAAACAAAACAAAAACAAAAAGTTGTCTTTTTTAAATTGTATTTATAGCTTCTCTAAGCCTCTTATAGAAGCCATGCCTTGGCTGCGTCATCACTGTGCTTTGTGTACGGTGATGATGGCTGCGTCATCACTGTGCTTTGTGTACGGTGACTATTGCTGCCTCGTTATTGTGCTTTGTGTACGGTGGCTGTCGCTGCGTCATCACTGTGCTTTGTGTACGGTGGCTGTCGCTGCGTCATCACTGTGCTTTGTGTACGGTGACTGTCGCTGCGTCATCACTGTGCTTTGTGTACGGTGACTGTCGCTGCGTCATCACTGTGCTTTGTGTACGGTGACTATCGCTGCGTCATCACTGTGCTTTGTGTACGGTGACTATTGCTGCGTCATCACTGTGCTTTGTGCACGGTGACTATCGCTGCGTCATCACTGTGCTTTGTGCACGGTGACTATCGCTGCGTCATCACTGTGCTTTGTGTACGGTGACTATCGCTGCGTCATCACCGAGCGGTTTGTCTCTAAGTCCATGGAAACCTCAGTGCCAGCCACCGTGCGCAGGTACCGGGAGATCCTGGACGAGGAGGACCGCTTCATTCTGCAGACAGCCACGGTGATCGGCATGACCACCACGGGGGCCGCCCGCTACCAGGCCGTCCTGCACGCCATCGGACCGCGTGTCATCGTGGTGGAGGAGGCGGCCGAGGTGTTTGAGGCGCACGTGGTAGCCACGCTCAGCGCTGAGTGTCAGCACCTCATTCTCATCGGTGTGTGTGTGTGTGTGTATGTGTGTGTGTGTGTTGTGTGTGTGTGTGTGTGTGTGTGTGTGTGTGTGTGTGTGTGTGTGTGTGTGTGTGTGTGTGTTGTGTGTGTGTGTGTGTGTGTGTGTGTGTGTGTGTGTGTGTGTGTGTGTGTGTGGTGTGTGTGTGTGTGTGTGTGTGTGTGTGTGTGTGTGTGTGTGTGTGTGTGTGTGTGTGTGTGTGATGTGTGTGTGTGTGTGTGTGTGTGTGTGTGTGTGTGTGTGTGTGTGTGTGTGTGTGTGTGTGTGTGTGTGTGTGTGTGTTGTGGTGTGGTGTGTGTGGTGTGTGTGTGTGTGTGTGTTGTTGTGTGTGTGTGTGTGTGTGTGTGTGTGTGTGTGTGTGTGTGTGTGTGTGTGTGTGTGCGCTTAACTGTAAGGAGATTGTCTGCACGGCATCCTGTTCAAGATGCGGTCATATAGGCACATCTCCATCTTGGTCATCTCCATCTGACGGTCACGTGACGCAAAGTACATCGGATCACACCCTCTTGGTAATCAGGCTCTAAGTGCATCAGATCATAGCCTCTTGGTCACGTGACGCTAAGTAAATCAGATCATAGCCTCTTGATGACATGACGCTAAGTACATCGGATCGTAGACTCTTGGTGATGTGACGCTAAGTACATCAGATCATAACCTCTTGATGACATGACGCTACGTACATCGGATCATAGCCTCTTGATGACTTGTCGCTAAGTTCATCGATTCCTAGGCACCTGGTGACGTGACGGTAAGTACATCGATTCCTAGCCACTTGGTGACGTGACGCTAAGTACATCGGATCACACCCTGTTGATAACCTGGTTCTAAGTACATCAAATCATAACCTCGTGATGACGTGACGTGGATTAGTCGAAAATGGCAAATGTCGTTCTGATGAACGAATATAGAGACATAGCTCTTTTTGCTGTATTAAGATCTAAGCTCTGATCAGTTGATCGCTTTTATATCGCGCTGGCCACTTGCTCCTCGCTCTTCTCCAGGTGACCACAAACAGCTGCGGCCCAACCCCACTGTGTACGACCTCGCCAAGAAATGCCACCTGGACCTGTCCCTGTTCGAGAGGATGGTGTGCAACCGGTTCCCGCTCGACCGCCTGGACCACCAGCACCGCATGAGGCCCGAAATCTCCAGCATGATGAGACTGCCGGAGTTATACCCCAAGGTGAGCGATGGGACCGCCTGCAGGTCTCTGCGTGATGCCCTGTTTTCATCCCCTCTGCCATCTCTGTATGTCTGTGTTAATGCTCTGTTCTCATCCCCTCTGCCATCTCTGTATGTCTGTGTTAATGCTTTGTTCTCATTCCCTCTGCCCATCTCTGTATGTCTGTGTTAATGCTCTGTTCTCATCCCCTCTGCTATCTCTGTATGTCTGTGTTAATGCTCTGTTCTCATCCCCTCTGCCATCTCTGTATGTCTGTGTTAATGCTCTGTTCTCATCCCCTCTGCCATCTCCCTATGTCTGTGTTAATGCTTTGTTCTCATTCCCTCTGCCCATCTCTGTATGTCTGTGTTAATGCTCTGTTCTCATCCCCTCTGCTATCTCTGTATGTCTGTGTTAATGCTCTGTTCTCATCCCCTCTGCCATCTCTGTATGTCTGTGTTAATGCTCTGTTCTCATCCCCTCTGCTATCTCTGTATGTCTGTGTCAATGCTCTGTTCTCATTCCCTCTGCCCATCTCTGTATGTCTGTGTTAATGCTCTGTTCTCATTCCCTCTGCCCATCTCTGTATGTCAGTGTTAATGCCCTGTTTTCATCCCCTCTGCCATCTCTGTATGTCTGTGTTAATGTCTTGTTCCCATTCCCTCTGTATGTGTGTGTTAATGTCTTGTTCCCATTCCCTCTGTATGTGTGTTAATGTCTTGTTCTCATTCCCTCTGAATGTGTGTGTTAATGTCTTGTTCTCATTCCCTCTGTATGTGTGTGTTAATGTATTGTTCTCATTCCCTCTGAATGTGTGTGTTAATGTCTTGTTCTCATTCCCTCTGTATGTGTGTGTTAATGTCTTGTTCTCATTCCCTCTGTATGTGTGTGTTAATGTCTTGTTCGCATTCCCTCTGTATGTGTGTGTTAATGTCTTGTTCGCATTCCCTCTGTATGTGTGTGTTAATGTCTTGTTCTCATTCCCTCTGTATGTGTGTGTCTTAATGTCTTGTTCTCATTCCCTCTGTATGTGTGTGTGTGTTAATGTCTTGTTCTCATTCCCTCTGTATGTGCGTCTTAATGTCTTGTTTCATTCCCTCTGTCCCTTCAGCTGAAAGACCACGAAATGGTGGTGGGGATGGCAAACGTGAGGGGTGTCCGACACAACGTCTACTACATCAACCACTCGCGCCCTGAGGACCGCGACGAGGAGACGAAGAGCTGCAGCAACGAGCATGAGGCGGACTTCGTGGTGGCGCTCTGCGAGTATCTCCTCAAACAGGGCTACCGCCGCAGCCAGATCACCATCCTCACGCCCTATTCTGGACAGGTGATGCTGATGTTGCGGTCGTGGTGATCATGGGCATCATGTGGTGGTAGTGATGATGATGATGATGATGGTTGTGATGGTGGTGGCAGTGTTGTTGGTGGTGATGGTGGTGGTGGTGGTAATGGTGGTGATATTGATGATGGTGGTGGCGGAGGTCCCAGCTTAGTGTGCCAGTAGGCCTACTACCTTTTTGCTTCCAGTAAAGTAGTGGCTCGTTCTTAATGAAACGGGTCACAGCAGGTCACGAAATGGAAAGCGAGGTTTGGGGACAGTATGGACCTGGGGTCATTCTTAATGAGCTAGGTCAGGGCGGGTCACAAAATCGAAATCGAAGTTTGAGGACAGTATGGACCCGGGGTCATTCTTAATGAGCTAGGTCAGGGCGGGTCACAAGATCGAAATGGAAGTTGTATTGTAGCTCTGTGGGTGCAAACGGCTGCAGAGCAACCAGGAAGGCCGATGAAAAGACGTAAGTCATTGCCTAACAGTACTGCTCTGTACGACGTCGTGTTTAGAATTCTAAAGATAACAACAAAGTACCTTTCTACAGCTGTCCTTCACTGGGCGAGAGGAAAAAGGAGTTATTATTATTATTATTATTATTATTATTATTATTATTATTATTATTATTATTAATCAAGATTCAGCGAGACGAAGGAGCACAATTCAAACTGAGTTGGAAATCAAGTCCATTTCGGCACTCGACGTGACGTAGCTCATACAGAATGACCCCGAGTCAAACCTTTCCCCAACTTCGCTTTCGATTTCATGACCCGACGTCACCCCCGCCATACATGCTCTTAAGACTGGTCCATTGAGCACAACAAACAACGCGGCCGTCTGCAGGTGCACCTGATCAGCAGGAAGATGCCGAGGCGGGAGTTCGAGGGCGTGCGAGTGTCGTCGGTGGACAACTACCAGGGGGAGGAAAATGACCTCATCCTCCTCTCCCTCGTCCGCAGCAACAACGACAACGACATCGGCTTCCTGAAGATTAACAACAGGATCTGCGTCGCTCTGTCCAGGGCAAAGGTAGTCACAGGGTCTGTCTGCTATTTGGCAAATGTCACCTTTTTACAGGGCAAAGATGTCACTTTTTACGGGGCAAAGATGTCACTTTTTCACAGGGCAAAGATGTCACTTTTTACGGGGCAAAGATGTCACTTTTTACGGGGCAAAGATGGCACTTTTTCACAGGGCAAAGATGTCACTTTTTCACAGGGCAAAGATGTCACTTTTTACGGGGCAAAGATGGCACTTTTTCACAGGGCAAAGATGTCACTTTTTCACAGGGCAAAGATGTCACTTTTTACAGGGCAAAGATGTCACTTTTTCACAGGCAAAGGTGTTACTTTTTACAGGGCGAAGATGTCACTTTTTTTTACAGGGCAAAGATGTCACTTTTTACGTAACAAGGATGTCACTTTTTACACTGCAAATGTGTCATGTTTTTACAGGGCAAATATGCCAATTTTGTCCATTTCGTTAACACTTTATTCATCCCAAAAAGGGCAGTTCCACCAGTCTTGCTTATAACATAAAACTGAATCAACGAGAATACGAATAGATGACAGTATCACCATACAGGTGAGCAAATAATAAGACTACTCAAACACACACACACACACGCACGCACGCACGCGCGCGCGCGCATAGCTTTGTACAATGTAAAGATAGGTCACATAGAAACAGTATGCATAGCTTTGTACTGGGTAAAGGTAGGGCCCATAAAAACAGTATTCATAGCTTTGTACAGGGTAAAGATAGGGAACATAGAAACAGTATGCATAACTTTGTACAGGGTAAAGGGGTAAAAGATAGGTCACATAAAGATTGTCTGCTTTGCATCGCACTGGATTCAAATATTTCATGTAAAGACTGCTTTGCTTTGTACAGTTAAAGACAGGCCCATAAATACAATCTTAGGTGGTTGTTGTTGTTTTTTGTTTTTTTGTTTTTTTGTAAATGCAAAGATATATCACATAAAGACAGTCTCTATTGCTTTGTACAGGGCAAAGATAGGTTACCGTCTCGGTTGCTCTTTGCAGGGTAAAAATACAATTGTGTACAGGGCAACACCATGTCATAATAAGATCTAGAGTCTGCGTTGACTTTTACAGGATAAAGATAGATCACAAAAAGACTGCTTGGCTTTGTACGGGGCAAATATAGGTCACAGAAAGACTCCCCGCGCTGCTTTGAACTGGGTAAAAATAGGTCACAGAAAGACAGCCTGCGTCTAATGTCTAACCTTAACGTGTGCCTGCGTGGTGCCTGGCAACGAGTCCAGGTAGAGAAAAGTGTCTAATGTGAATTAGCCTCTACTGTCGTGACGCTCATTCTTGCCTTGTGACGTCCTTCAGATGGGTCTGTACGTCATCGGCAACTTCGAGGCTCTTCGCCAGAGCGGTACCTTGCTGGAAAGTGTCGTCACCAGAGCCATTGCGGAAGGAATCCTGGGAGATGCACTTCCTCTTTGCTGCCAGAATCATCCCCGCGAGGCCGGCATCATGGCTGCCATGGCCAAGGACTTCAAGAAGGTGTGTGTGTGTGTGTGTTGAGGGGGGGGGGGGGGGGGGGTCGTTTTGTGTGTGAAATATAATATACACTAATGCTGTGGTGACGCTACAGGAAACGGGTGAGAGATTAAGTTAAAGCTCAGTCAGGCGCAAAACAGAAAAGTGACTCGTGTGTTTGGATGTTTTAAGCAGTTTCTCACTTTCAGGTTCAAGCTGCATACGGGACATGATCGCTATGGAAAACTGAAGCCGAGTTGGATTTAGGACAGCGCATGCTGTGTATGAAAACATGGGTATCTGCCTTTCCAACCCGACACTTGACTGTGAAATGAGGACAACAGTGCTTTGTCTTCTGATTGCGTTTTAGAGTGTTCTGTGGGCCAGGAATGACACAGCGAATCAAAGCTCGATCACACGTAGTCTTCCATGCATAATGCAAGGGAAGTAACCCGTCTTGTAATCAGACCACCGTAGACTGTGCGGAGGTGATGACTATGGCTATGGCGGCGAGCCGTGTATTTTTACCCGCATTAGCATGCGGCCACGGATCTTTTAGCATCTGAGGACATTAAACAAAAACTCAACAGCAAAGCGGCCACGGTTACTGTGAGTCAGGCCTCTGTGAGCGATATTGAAATAAAGAATCTTTGTTGATTATATCTTCCTAACCCCCCCCCCCCCCCCCCCTTAACACCACCACTTTTAAGAATAGAGAGGGTTAGTACACGGATGGTAGTGGCAGTGATAGTGGTTAGGGAACTATTTTCTCTGGTGACGTCAGCGATTTGTGTGCGGATCAGAGGTGACAGGTCAGAGGTTACGAAGTTGTTTACCACATGGCTCAAGTTTTTCGTCTACTGCTGTGTTCTTACCACAGTGGATTTGTAGGGACCTTTTCCACTTTATTTTTCTGTGTAAACATTAAACTTATACTTTTCTTTGTAGATTAGCATTGTATGCTTGTATGGGATTGTAATTTGGGTTGCTTTTGTTGACTGTATTGCTGTTTTAGCTTTACGATGCAACCCTATCGATTTCATCCGAAATCAAAATGGTGGACCGTAGCGGTGCAACTGACTGAAGTAACCAGCTGCCGCCGAGTGCGTCTTTGTTGTCAGTTTTACGAGTGTAACAACTACTTGATCAGTGATGCCCCAAAAGACTAATTTGTAAAGTTTGTCACTGAATGGCCTTTCTCAAGTTACTCTTTTGTGTGAAGGGGCAGGTGTTTAGGTAGCAGTCTGTGCGACTTCGGCTACGTTACGCTTGAGTCACGCGCACAAGCATAGGTAGACAGTCGGGTTGCGCCACTACCACCACCACTACCACTACCACCCGTGTACTAAGCCTCTCTGAAACCTCGATGATTTCGTCTTGCACAGGCCCCAGAGGGAGGCTGCCGGAAGAGGTGCGACGTTCGCCTGCTTTGTGGCCACCAGTGCACCAGCACGTGCCACCCGAGTGTAGGTCACGAGGACATGCTGTGCCCTTTGCCCTGTGTTCGACAGTGTGCCGACTGCGGACAGCGGTGCAAGGCGGACCACGCCTGCTGTGATCACACCCAGTGTGACTGCATCACGGAGAAGGTCATCCCTCGCTGTGGTCACGTGCAGCCTGTCCCGTGCGGTGAGTGGTGAGGTCAGCCAATGCCTGTCCCGTGTGGTGAGTGCTGAGGTCAGCCAATGCCTGTCCCGTGTGGTGAGTGCTGAGGTCAGCCAATGCCTGTCCCGTGTGGTGAGTGCTGAGGTCAGTCAATGCCTGTCCTGTGTGGTAAGGTCACCCACAGCTTGTCCGTGTGGAGAGGTCATCCACAGCCTGTCCGTGTGGTGAGGTCACCAAGAGTCTGTCCCGTGTGGTGAGTGGTGAGGTCACCAAGAGCCTGTCCCGTGCGGTGAGTGGTGAGGTCACCAAGAGCCTGTCCCGTGCGGTGAGTAGTGAGGTCACCAAGAGCCTGTCCCGTGCGGTGAGTGGTGAGGTCACCAAGAGCCTGTCCCGTGCGGTGAGTGGTGAGGTCACCAAGAGCCTGTCCCGTGCGGTAAGAGGCGACAGGCCGGCAGATTCGGACACGCGTGTTTTATGTCATTGCTCCGTAACCTCCGTAACCTCGTTTTCACTCTGGCTAATTACTATTCATGACGAATGGTGGTTGCTGCTTTGGCTTTTTGCAGGAACGGATCCGATTCGAGCGGACTGCCAGGCAGAGTGTAGAGAGACCCTGCAGTGCGGTCACCAGTGTGAGAACAGGTGTGGTCAGCCCTGCACCCGGCGTTGCCAGGTGATGGTCACGCTGGACAACGCGCACTGCGGACACGAGTACCAGGCCAAGTGCAGCGAGAGGGACACCGTTGTGTGCTCACAGCCCTGCGGGTCAGTGCAGCCGTCATTGTCGTGACTGACTGCATCCTTCATTGTCGTGACTGACTGCATCCTTCATTGTCGTGACTGACTGCATCCTTCATTATCGTGACTGACTGCATCCTTCATTGGCTTTGGCTGACTGCATCCTTCATTATCGTGACTGACTGCATCCTTCATTGTCGTGACTGACTGCATCCTTCATTATCGTGACTGACTGCATCCTTCATTGGCTTTGGCTGACTGCATCCTTCATTATCGTGACTGACTGCATCCTTCATTGTCGTGACTGACTGCATCCTTCATTATCGTGACTGACTGCATCCTTCATTGGCTTTGGCTGACTGCATCCTTCATTGTCGTGACTGACTGCATCCTTCGTTGTCGTGACTGACTGCATCCTTCATTCTCTTTGGCTGACTGCATCCTTCATTCTCTTTGGCTGACTGCAGCCGTCAGTGTTGTGACTGACTGCATCCTTCATTCTCTTTGACTGACTGCAGCCGTCATTGTCTTTGGCTGACTGCAGTCGGTAACGGCTACGTCAGATTCCCCCCCCCCCCCCCCCCCCCATCCCCCACTCCATGCCAGGCTCTGTGGGCTGTTTTTCCAGTTCTGATATACGAGCATTAATGTGCATTGAGTTTTACACGTTACAGCTTTTTTAACTGCAATAAATGTGTTTGGTTTTTAGTTGTTGGTTTTTTGTTTGTTGGTTGTTGGTTTTAAATACATTTTAAAGTTTTGCTGTTGTTGCTTTTATAGTTTTAGTTGTTGTTGTTTGTTTGTTGCTGTTGTTGTTGTTTTGCTCCTGATGTGGACCATACATGGGTCACGACGGGTCACGAGATCGGACGCGAGGCTGAGTTGTGCAAAAATGCCGAAGGCGTGTAGCGATTTTTGTTGTTTGCACAGTACTCTGCACTCCGAGCCTCGCTTTGGATCTCGATTACTTTAATGACGCCCTGGAGTGACCCTGTGCGATTGACAAGACGTACAATCCAATGACTGACTTACCTTGGTGACGTCATCCTGGAGTGACCATGTTTGTTGACAAGACGTCCAGTCCAATGACTCACTTACTTTGATGACTGCGTCCCCGAAGGGAGGCCTGGGATCTCTGATATCTTCCCCCTGTCTAGAATCTCAGCGCTGTCATTTGATTCCCCTTTCCTATCTCCTCCCTTGTTTTTCTGCCTAGTCATCTTGCTCTTCTATCTTGTCATTTTTCGGCTAATGGTCCGTTCTCCTGTCTTCTTTTTTTCTCCCCAGAAAACTCCAACATAGTTTTCGTTAAGAGTTAGGCTTTTCTGCATGCCTCTTGTTCAGCAGCTAGGAGATGATAGTTGGTAGGTGGTATGTGCAGCTTGCTGCCATATGGCACTGGTATATAACATTTACTACTATGTGTTCTGTCTGTCAGTTTCTTCTTTCTTTCTGTGTCTGATGTTTATGTATGTATGTTTTGTTTTATATTTACGAAGTGATTGGTTTTGTGGACTGACCGTGTGTGTTGTGGGTGCAGGCAATAGCTGCAGTGACCGTGTGTTGTGGGTGCAGGCAATAGCTGCAGTGACCGTGTGTTGTGGGTGCAGGCAATAGCTGCAGTGACCGTGTGTTGTGGGTGCAGGCAGGAGCTGCTGTGCGGTCACCGGTGCCAGGGCACGTGCGGCCAGTGCAAGATGGGCAGACTGCACGTGCCGTGCCAGCAGCCGTGCCGCAAGGTCCTGGTGTGTGGCCACGACTGCAAGGCCACCTGCTGTCAGTGCCCGCCCTGCTCCACCGCCTGTCAGAACAGGTCAGTGCCCCCCAGCTCCACCCGCTGTCAGAACAGGTCAGTGCCCCCCAGCTCTACCCGCTGTCAGAACAGGTCAGTGCTGTTACACCCGTTGTCAGAACCGGTCAGTGCTGCTCCACCCGCTGTCAGAACAGGTCAGTACCGCTGTTAGAACAGGTCAGTACCACCCTGATCCACCCGCTGTCAGAACAAGTCAGTACCGATGTCAGAACAGGTCAGTACCCCCTGGTTCACCCGCTGTCAGAACATGTCAGTACCCCTCATGAACCACCGCTGTCAGAACAGGTCAGTGCTGTTCCAGCCGCTGTCAGAACAGGTCAGTGCTGCTCCACCCGCTGTCAGAACAGGTCAGTACCGCTGTCAGAACAGGCCAGTACCTCTGTCAGAAAAGGTCAGTAACCCCTGCTCCACCCGCTGTCAGAACATGCCAGTACTCCTCATGAACCACCCGCTGTCAGAACAGGTCAGTGATGTTCTACCCGGTGTCAGAATAGGTCAGTGCTGCTCCACCCGCTGTCAGAACAGGCCAGTACCGCTGTCAGAAAAAGTCAGTAACCCCCTGCTCCACCCGCTGTCAGAACATGTCAGTACCCCTCATGAACCACCCGCTGTCGGAACAGGTCAGTGCTGTTCAACCCATTGTCAGAACAGGTCAGTGCTGCTCCACCCGCTGACAGAACAGGTTAGTACCGCTGTCAGAATACGTCTGTACCCCCTGCTCCACCCGCTGTCAGAACAGGTCAGTTTTGTCTTTTCCTCCCCCATCCCGTCCGCTATCATCTGTCGAAACAGGTGATGGATGCTGTCAGTGTCACCCCTGCTCCAGGTCATGGATGCTGTCAGTGTCACCCCTGCTCCACCCTCTGTCGGAACAGGTCCTTGTTTCGTCATCGTCTGAGTGGCCTTGTAGGGAGTGTTGTTCCGTCATTGCCTGGGTGGCCTTGCTGAAGAGTGTTGTTCCGTCATTGCCTGGGTGGCCTTGCTGGGGAATGTTGTTCCGTCATTGCCTGGGTGGCCTTGCTGGGGAGTGTTGTTCCGTCATTGCCTGGGTGGCCTTGCTGGGGAATGTTGTTCCGTCATTGCCTGGGTGGCCTTGCTGGGGAGTGTTGTTCCGTCATTGCCTGGGTGGCCTTGCTGAAGTGTGTTGTTCCGTCATTGCCTGGGTGGCCTTGCTGGGGAGTGTTGTTCCGTCATTGCCTGGGTGGCCTTGCTGGGGAATGTTGTTCCGTCATTGCCTGGGTGGCCTTGCTGGGGAGTGTTGTTCCGTCATTGCCTGGGTGGCCTTGCTGGGGAATGTTGTTCCGTCATTGCCTGGGTGGCCTTGCTGGGGAGTGTTGTTCCGTCATTGCCTGGGTGGCCTTGCTGAAGTGTGTTGTTCCGTCATTGCCTGGGTGGCCTTGCTGGGGAGTGTTGTTCCGTCATTGCCTGGGTGGCCTTGCTGAAGTGTGTTGTTCCGTCATTGCCTGGGTGGCCTTGCTGGGGAGTGTTGTTCCGTCATTGCTTGGGTGGCCTTGCTGGGGAGTGTTGTTCCGTCATTGCCTTGGTGGCCTTGCTGGGGAGTGTTGTTCCATCATTGCCTGGGTGGCCTTGCTGGGGAGTGTTGTTCCATCATTGCTTGGGTGAACTTGCTGGGGAGAGTGTGGTGTTGTTATGTCGTTACGCATGCATTTACAAGGCACGAAAGTTAGGCACCGGAAGGTGGGGTCTAATGTGTCACTTGTCTGTTGCGATTGGTTCTGCACAAAAGCCAGCTTGCTGGACCCCCCCCCCCCCCCCCCCCCCCCCCCCGCGAACTATTTCCTATTTTATTTTCCTCTACAGATGTTCTCACTCTCGCTGTGAGGGTGTGTGCGGGGAGGCGTGCGTGCCGTGCGCGATGCGCTGTGACTGGCGGTGTGAGCACCACAAGTGCAGCATGCTGTGCGGGGAGCCCTGTGACCGTCAGCGCTGCAACCAACCGTGTCGGAAGACGCTGCCAAACTGCGGCCATCCCTGTATCGGGCTGTGCGGGGAAACGTGTCCGCCTATCTGCCGAAGCTGCGACCTCGAGGTCTCTTCTTTATTCCATCTCCTCATTCCTCCTCCCCCCCCCCCCCCCCCCCCCCCCCCCACCAAAACACAAACAAACAAACAAATCCGCATACAACCCCCCCCCCCACCCCCGACCCCCCAACACCAACACCACCACTACTACCACCACCACCTAAAAAAAAAAAAAAACTCCCTCTTCTTCTTCTTCCTCTTCTTTTTCTTCTTCTTTTCGCTGTTTTGTTCATCTGAATCATCTCCATGTTTTCCTCCTTAAAAAAATCTAAAAAAATCTAACTCTTGTTTTTTGGCTTCTTCTTGTTCCGATTCTTGTTTGGGGGGCATTCATTGTTGTGTTTCTTGATATTCAAATTCGTGTTCTGTTTCGTGTTGTTCTAATTCTTGTTGTTCTGCTTGTTCTCGCTCTATTTCCCTGTTCTGATTTGTGTTCTGGTTGCTAGGACTGTTGTTCCTGTTCCTGTTGTTTTGATTCTTGTTGCTCTGCTTTTTGTTCTTCTTATTCTTGTTAGTGGTACTCCATCGTGTGGCACTCCATCGTGTGACACTCCATCGTGATGTGTAGTGATGCACGTAGTGCGTACCACGGGTCACTCAATGACATCTATACACCTCACACAAGTCTGCCTGTGGTACTGTTGCACCAGTGCACTAGTCCCGCTCACTGACCAGACCGGAGCTGAGCGAGTATGGGGCTTCCGTGGCAGCAGCTTGTGTCAGTGTCAGTCAAAACAAAAGCAGAAGTCCATAATAAATTGTGGTCTCCGAAACTGAGGAATTTGGCGAAGTATTCCAGACGGAGACAATTCTCTGTCTCTCGCCCTCCGGTGTTTTTTTCTAGCCTGCGACTGGACATTAACTTTGGTGGCTGCTATGATAACTTGTGCAGGCTTGGCGTTTTCTGTCTGTCTCTCTCTGTGTCTCTCTCGGTCTGTCTCTGTCTCTGTCTCTGTCTGTCTGTCTGTCTGTCTGTCTGTCTGTCTGTCTGTCTGTCTGTCTGTCTCTCTCTCTCTCTCTCTCTCTCTCTCTCTCTCTCTCTCTCTCTCTCTCTCTCTCTCTCTCTTGGTGGCTGCTATAATAACGTGTGCTCGCTTTGCGTTTTGTGTCTTTCGTTCACTGTCTCTCTGTCTCTGTCTCTGTGTCTCAGTCTCTGTCTCTGTCTCTGTCTGTCTGCCTGTCTGCCTGTCTGTCTGTCTGTCTGTCTCTGTCTCTCTCTCTCTCTCTCTCTCTCTCTCTCTCTCTCTCTCTCTCTCTCTCTCTCTCTCTCTCTCTCTCTCTCTCGCTTAAAACAATATATATAAACGTCTTTTCAGCTCCTGAAGGATTCTATTTTCGGAGAACCGGAAGACGACGACCGGTTCGTCCTATTGGAGGACTGTTGTCACGTGCTGGAAGTGACGGCACTTGACCGATGGGTGGACGCGAGCAGGGGAGACAAGCCAGGAGGAGGAGAAGGGGGAGACAACCCGGGTGATGGCGCTGCAGCGGCGGGGGAGGAGAGCGGAGAGGGGCCGTGCGGGCGGCTGGTGAAGTTGCCGGAGTGCCCGCAGTGCCGAACTCCCATCAGGCGAAACCAGCGATACGGTACTGACGGCGCCACCTCAGTGTGGCTGTACACGTGTACATCTCTACATCTTTACATTGTGACCTCAGTGTGGCTGTACACGTGTACATCTCTACATCTTTACATTGTGACCTCAGTGTGGCTGTACACGTGTACATCACTACATCTTTACATTGTGACCTCAGTGTGGCTGTACACGTTTACATCACTACATCTTTACATTGTGACCTCAGTGTGGCTGTACACGTGTACATCACTACATCTTTACATTGTGACCTCAGTGTGGCTGTACACGTGTACATCACTACATCTTTACATTGTGACCTCAGTGTGGCTGTACACGTTTACATCACTACATCTTTACATTGTGACCTCAGTGTGGCTGTACACGTGTACATCACTACATCTTTACATTGTGACCTCAGTGTGGCTGTACACGTGTACATCACTACATCTTTGTGACCTCGGTGTGGCTGTACACGTGTACATCACTACATCTTTACATTGTGACCTCAGTGTGGTGGTACACGTTTACATCACTACATCTTTACATTTTGATCTCAGTGTGGCTGTACACGTGTACATCACTACATCTTTACAATGTGACAGTGTGGTGGTACACGTGTACATCACATCTTCCCACCATAACCAGTATAGCTGTACACGTGTACATCACTACATCTTTCCACCATGACTTAGTGTTGCTGTGAACGGTTATATCACTATATCTTACCGTCATAATATTAATGTATCTGTACAGGTTTACATCACTACATGTTACCATCGTGACATCTGTATATCTGTTTACAGTTACATCAGTACATCTTTATAATTATGATCACCCTTTTCTCTTTTTTCTTTCTTTTTTCATTTTTTGTTTGTTTGTTTTTTGTTTTTTGTTTTTGTTTTTCATTAGTGTTTATTTCTTTTCTCTCCCTACTTTCAAACGGAAGGGACAACCACGCTTTTCTTTGTTGTCAAGGTAACGTGGTCAAGGCGGCTCTGCAGGAACTGGAAGTTATCAAGGGGCGTTGCCGTGGAAACCAGGCGACCTTGGACAGACTTCAGCGCAAGGTGGAACAGGCCCAAACCAGGGTACCGCAGGATCTGAGGCCACGGGTCAGTCTGTCAGTGTGGGTCAGGGACTGGTCAGTATAGGGTGATAGGTCTGTCAGTGTGGGTCAGGGACTGGTCAGTATAGGGTGAGAGGTATGTCAGTGTGGGTCAGGGACTGGTCAGTATAGGGTGATAGGTCTGTCAGTGTGGGTCAGGGACTGGTCAGTATGGGTGAGAGGTCTGTCAGTGTGGGTCAGGGACTGGTCAGTATAGGGTGAGAGGTCTGTCAGTGTGGGTCAGGGACTGGTCAGTATGGGTGAGAGGTCTGTCAGTGTGGGTCAGGGACTGGTCAGTATGGGGTGAGAGGTCTGTCAGTGTGGGTCAGGGACTGGTCAGTATGGGGTGAGAGGTCTGTCAGTGTGGGTCAGGGACTGGTCAGTATAGGGTGAGAGGTCTGTCAGTGTGGGTCATGGACTGGTCAGTATGGGGTGAGAGGTCTGTCAGTGTGGGTCAGGGACTGGTCAGTATGGGTGAGAGGTCTGTCAGTGTGGGTCAGGGACTGGTCAGTATGGGGTGAGAGGTCTGTCAGTGTGGGTCAGGGACTGGTCAGTATGGGGTGAGAGGTCTGTCAGTGTGGGTCAGGGACTGGTCAGTATGGGTGAGAGGTCTGTCAGTGTGGGTCAGGGACTGGACAGTATGGGTGAGAGGTCTGTCAGTGTGGGTCAGGGACTGGTCAGTATGGGGTGAGAGGTCTGTCAGTGTGGGTCAGGGACTGGTCAGTATGGGTGAGAGGTCTGTCAGTGTGGGTCAGGGACTGGACAGTATGGGTGAGAGGTCTGTCAGTGTGGGTCAGGGACTGGTCAGTATGGGGTGAGAGGTCTGTCAGTGTGGGTCAGGGGTCGGTCAGTATAGGTGAGAGGTCTGTCAGTGTGGGTTAGGGGTCGGTTAGTATGGGGTCAGAAGTCTGACAGTGTGGGTCAGAGGTCTGACATTGTGGGTCGGAGGTGTGGCAGTGTGGGGCTTGTGTGTGTGTGTGTGTGTGTGTGTGTGTGTGTGTGTGTGTGTGTGTGTGTGTGTGACCGATAAGATGACGTCAGCTGTGTGTGCAGGTGACGGCCCTGGTGAACAGTATTGAGGTGAGGAGTGAGACCCGACTGGCCACCCAGTTCTACCAGATCACCCTGGGGACCGACGCCGACCGGCTCATCAGACAGGCACGTCTCTACATACTCTGATATATATATATATATATATATATATATATATATATATATATATATATATATATATATATATATATATATATATATATATATATACATACAGAGAGAGAGAGGGAGAGAGAGAGAGAGAGAGAGAGACAGACAGACAGACAGACAGACAGACAGACAGACAGACAGAGACAGAGAGAGAGAGAGTTGTGTTGTATATACGTAATGCAATGCATTGCTGACGTATGTACAGCGCCAAAAAGTCCCACACTCACAGAACGTGCTAACAGTGAACAAAAGGGGAGAAAGGTGTACAAAGAAACTGAAACAACTGCAGCAAAGTAAATCGACACAAATTCAAAACGGTTAGCATCGTGGGCCAAGAAACGGGGGATGGGGGGTGGGGGGGGTGGGGGGAGGGGTAACCCCCAATAGGCTGCATATTATAAAATAGTCGAACTTTCTTCTTTTTCTCTCTCCAATTTGTTTGCTTTCTTTTCTTCCGGATTTACTCTGTCTAAGGTCTTCAGACCCAAATATAATTCCTCAGCAATCAATCACTGGCTTGTCGTTGTTATTTTTTCTCTACACTTCTATCTAGAAAAATCTAAATGGGCGAGAAAGTAAAACACCCACCCAGACCTGCTTCTAAAAACGGCATCAACTTTCTCTCTCTCTCTCTCTCTCTCTCTCTCTCTCTCTCTCTCTCTCTCTCTCTCTCTCTCTCTCTCTCTCTCTCTCTCTCTCTCTCTCTCTCTCTCTCCTTGGAAAATATAGTTTTCGAGTTCGAGTTCGAGTTCTCTCTCTATTCATCAGTAGCTTAGCAAGGACTAATTGTTAGACAGGTTTTTGACTGAAACTAAACTACAATCCTTGTAAAATAAAGTTTTCGAGTTCGAGTTCGAGTTCTCCTGCCACTCCGTTTTCTCCATCTGAACCTAATCCCTCTCCTATTCCCCTTTCCTTATCTCTCCGCCCCCACCCCCACCCCTTTTTTTATATACATATCAGATTTTTATATACATATCAGTTTTTTTTATATACATATCAGTTTTTTATATACATATCAATCTCTCCCTTCCCCTTTCTTTATCTCTCCGCCCCCACCCCCACCCCTTTTTTTAATATACATATCAATCTCTCCCTTCCCCTTTATCTCTCCCGCACTCCTGCCTCCACGTGTCATAGCTTCATCTCTTCAATATACCATCCTCGTACCCCCTGTTACGTCACATTGATGACATTGCCGTGACGCGGTGTGTTGACGTCAACAGGTGTCGAGCGCTGTCAACAGGTGGCCAGACCTGGCGGACAGTTACAGCACGGTGCGGAGCGACCTGCAGCAGTTGCTGACCTTTGCACTGCTGCCCCGCAACACCCTGTCGGACCAGGAGCACTTCAACATCCAGCAGGAGTATTCCCGCCTCAGACTCCTCGTCCACCTGCTTCACTGCAGGCACTCCGTATCCTCCGACAACCTCCAGGTCAGTGTCTTCTTTCTCCTCCGACAACCTCCAGGTCAGTGTCTTCTTTCTCCTCCGACAACCTCCAGGTCAGTGTCTTCTTTCTCCTCCGACAACCTCCAGGTCAGTGTCTTCTTTCTCCTCCGTCAACCTCCAGGTCAGTGTCTTCTTTCTCCTCCGACAACCTCCAGGTCAGTGTCTTCTTTCTCCTCCGACAACCCCCAGGTCAGTGTCTTCTTTCTCCTCCGACAACCTCCAGGTCAGTGTCTTCTTTCTCCTCCGACAACCTCCAGGTCAGTGTCTTCTTTCTCCTCCGACAACCTCCAGGTCAGTGTCTTCTTTCTCCTCCGACAACCTCCAGGTCAGTGTCTTCTTTCTCCTCCGACAACCTCCAGGTCAGTGTCTTCTTTCTCCTCCGACAACCCCCAGGTCAGTGTCTTCTTTCTCCTCCGACAACCCCCAGGTCAGTGTCTTCTTTCTCCTCCGACAACCTCCAGGTCAGTGTCTTCTTTCTCCTCCGACAACCTCCAGGTCAGTGTCTTCTTTCTCCTCCGACAACCCCCAGGTCAGTGTCTTCTTTCTCCTCCGACAACCCCCAGGTCAGTGTCTTCTTTCTCCTCCGACAACCTCCAGGTCAGTGTCTTCTTTCTCCTCCGACAACCTCCAGGTCAGTGTCTTCTTTCTCCTCCGACAACCTCCAGGTCAGTGTCTTCTTTCTCCTCCGACAACCTCCAGGTCAGTGTCTTCTTTCTCCTCCGACAACCTCCAGGTCAGTGTCTTCTTTCTCCTCCGACAACCTCCAGGTCAGTGTCTTCTTTCTCCTCCGACAACCTCCAGGTCAGTGTCTTCTTTCTCCTCCGACAACCTCCAGGTCAGTGTCTTCTTTCTCCTCCGTCAACCTCCAGGTCAGTGTCTTCTTTCTCCTCCGACAACCTCCAGGTCAGTGTCTTCTTTCTCCTCCGACAACCTCCAGGTCAGTGTCTTCTTTCTCCTCCGACAACCTCCAGGTCAGTGTCTTCTTTCTCCTCCTACAACCTCCAGGTCAGTGTCTTCTTTCTCTTCCGTCAACCTCCAGGTCAGTGTCTTCTTTCTCCTCCGACAACCTCCAGGTCAGTGTCTTCTTTCTCCTCCGACAACCTCCAGGTCAGTGTCTTCTTTCTCCTCCGACAACCTCCAGGTCAGTGTCTTCTTTCTCTTCCGTCAACCTCCAGGTCAGTGTCTTCTTTCTCCTCCGACAACCTCCAGGTCAGTGTCTTCTTTCTCCTCCGACAACCTCCAGGTCAGTGTCTTCTTTCTCTTCCGTCAACCTCCAGGTCAGTGTCTTCTTTCTCCTCCGACAACCTCCAGGTCAGTGTCTTCTTTCTCCTCCGACAACCTCCAGGTCAGTGTCTTCTTTCTCCTCCGACAACCTCCAGGTCAGTGTCTTCTTTCTCTTCCGTCAACCTCCAGGTCAGTGTCTTCTTTCTCCTCCGAGAACCTCCAGGTCAGTGTCTTCTTTCTCCTCCGACAACCTCCAGGTCAGTGTCTTCTTTCTCCTCCGACAACCTCCAGGTCAGTGTCTTCTTTCTCCTCCGACAACCTCCAGGTCAGTGTCTTCTTTCTCCTCCGACAACCTCCAGGTCAGTGTCTTCTTTCTCCTCCGACAACCTCCAGGTCAGTGTCTTCTTTCTCCTCCGACAACCTCCAGGTCAGTGTCTTCTTTCTTCTCCAACAACACCCAGGTCAGTGTCTTCTTTCTTCTCCAACAACACCCAGGTCAGTGTCTTCTTTCTTCTCCAACAACACCCAGGTCAGTGTCTTGTTTTACCTCCTAGCTGTAGCAGCAGGTGCAGATCATTGGTAGCTGGGTGTTTTGATAGCCTATGAACTGCTGCATTGTGCCGATTCAGATGTTGTAGCTGGATGTTTTGATAGCCTATGAACTGCCGCATTGTGCCTATTCAGATGTTGTAGCTGGGTGTTTTGATAGCCTATGAACTGCCGCATTGTGCCTATTCAGATGTTGTAGCTGGATGTTTTGATAGCCTATGAACTGCCGCATTGTGCCTATTCAGATGTAGCTGGGTATTTTGGTAGCCTATGAACTGCCACATTGTACCTATTCAGAAACGTGGAGAACAGTGGTTGAACAGAGGAAGTAATTAATGCTTGTAAAGAGTGAACAGCAACTGCGGCATAAATATGGAGTAGTTCAAATAAAGAAAGACAATAACTGTGGAATATGGTAAGTAGTTCAAGGAAAGGGGGACAATAACTGAAACATGGTAAGCAATTGAGGTAAAGGGAGACAATAAATGTGGAACATGGTAAGCAGTTCAGGTAAAGGGAGACAATAACTGTGGAATATGGTGGGCAATTCAGGTAAAAGGAGACAATAACTGAGGAATATGGTGGGCAATTGAGGAGCACAGGGTGAGACGGGGGACTCTAACAATCGGAACGTAAAGAAAAAGAAATTCAATAATGTGTGAAACAGGTCAAGAAAATGGGAAACACTTTAGGGAAAACGGAAAACACTTCTAGAAAGTTGGGAACACTTCAAGAATATAATTATAAACAATTCAGGAACAGGGGAATCAGTACAGGCTATGGACAAATCGTGGTAATGTTTCCTCGAGGGAAAGCACTTGCGACTGAGTCTGGCTATGCGGCCTATTTACCCCCTGGCGTTGGCTGACTTTCTACAGTGGGCCTTGTCAGTGAGTCCAGTAGGCCTATTTACCCCCTGACGTTGGCTGACTGCCCACAGTGGGCCTTGTCAGTGAGTCCAATAGGCCTGTTTACCCCCTGACATTGGCTGACTGCCCACAGTGGGCCTTGTCAGTGAGTCCAGTAGGCCTATTTTCCCCCTGACGTTGGCTGACTGCCCACAGTGGCGCCTTGGCAGTGAGTCCAGCAGGCCTATTTTCCCCCTGACGTTGGCTGACTGCCCACAATGGCGCCTTGGCAGTGAGTCCAGCAGGCCTATTTGCCCCCTGACGTTGGCTGACTGTCCACAGTAGGCCTTGGCAGTGAGTCCAGCAGGCCCATTTGCCCCCTGACGTTGGCTGACTGCCCACAGTGGGCCTTGGCAGCGAGTCCAGCAGGCCGAGATCAAAGGGAGGACGGTGCAGACGGTTTAAACCTGAACTGAGATTGGAACACGCTTTGTCTTGAAGCCGATTACCTCCTCTTGGACACCGGCCATCCTACCTCAGTGCATCAAGCTACCTCAGTCCACCAAGCTGCCTCAGTCCTTCATACCTCAGTCCATCAAGCTACCTCAGTCCACCAAGCTACCTCAGTCCTTCATACCTCAGTGCATCAAGCTACCTCAGTCCACCAAGCTGCCTCAGTCCTTCATACCTCAGTCCATCAAGCTACCTCAGTCCACCAAGCTACCTCAGGCCATCTAGCTACCTCAGTCCTTCATACTCTGTCCATCAAGCTACCTCAGGCCATCAAGCTACCTCAGCTCTCCAAGCCACCTCTGTCCTCCATGCTACTTTAGTCCTCCATGCTATCTTAGTTCTCTATGCTACTCCAGTCCACCATTCTACCCCAGTTCTGCATGCTACCTCAGTCCTCCATGCTACCTCAGTTCTTTATGCTACCTCAGTTCTCCATGCTGCCTCAGTTCTCTGTGCTACCTCAGTCCACCATCCTACCCCAGTTCTCCATGATACATCACTCCTCCATGCTACCTCAGTTCTCTATGCTACCTCAGTTCTCCTTGCTACCTCAGTTCTCTATGCTACCTCAGTTCTCCTTGCTACCTCAGTTCTCTATGCTACTTCAGTCCACCATCCTACCCCAGTTCTCCATGCTACCTCACTCCTCCATGCTGTCTCAGTTCTCTATGCTACCTCAGTCCACCATCCAACCTCAGTTCTCCATGCTACCTCACTCCTCCATGCTACCTCAGTTCTCTATGCTACCTCAGCCCACCATCCTACCCCAGTTCATCATGCTACCTCACTCCTCCATGCTACCTCAGTTCTCCATGCTACCTCAGTTCTCTATGCTACCTCAGTCCACCATCCTACCCCAGTTCATCATGCTACCTCACTCCTCCATGCTACCTCAGTCCTCCATGCTACCTCAGTCCACCATCCTACCTCAGTCTTCCATGCTCTCTCAGTTCTCTATGCTACCTCAGTCCTCCATGCTACCTCAGTTCATCACGCTACTTCAGTCCTCCATGCTACCTCAGTCCACCATCCTACCCCAGTCCTCCATGCTACCTCAGTCCACCATCCTACCCCAGTCCTCCATGCTACCTCAGTCCACCATCCTACCCCAGTCCTCCATGCTACCTCAGTCCACCATCCTACCCCAGTCCTCCATGCTACCTCAGTCCTCCATGCTAGTTCAGTCCATCACGCTGCCTCAGTCCATCGCTTGCCCTTGGTATTGCCCACGAGGCGGCTGTCTGCGCGTGTAAAACAGGCAGCTGCTTACTTCCCTCCATCACGCCATCCCCAGGCATCGTGCAGGGTCAGTGCGCGCTTTTCTTTGCTGCAGGTGGAGCCACGCCTAATGCGCCGCCTAGCGGCCTGCAGCCGTCAGCTGATGACTGCCGGACTTTTGCGGGAAAGCGATTTGGAGGAAGCGAGGAGGCTGAAGGAGGAGCTGAAGGAAGTAGTTGCGGACCCTTACGGCGCGCTGACTGACGAGGAGAGGGAGCAGATCGTCAGGGCCGTCAGGCTGCCCACCGGCAGCTGGTACGCCTGCCCCAGAGGTCAGCTCATCTCGTCGTGCCTCGGTCCGCTCCTCCCTTCTGTCCTTCGCCGGCTGTAGTATCTCGGACTGGCCTAATCCAGCAGTTCATTTCATTCCACCGTGGGACTGACTTCTCACTGACGGGGAGCAATGCGATTATGAATTGTGGAGACAGAGAAGCACTGACTAGCTGAATTACAGGAGTAAAAGGAAGAAGAGAAGGGGGTACGTCTCTAGGGAGAGGGGGTATGTTTCTAGGGAGAGAGGAATACATCTGTTGAGAGAGGGAGTGCGTATATAGGGAGAGGGGGTACGTCTATACGGAGAGGGGGTATGTCTATAGGGAGAGGGGTACGTCTATAGGGAGAGGGGGGGGGGGGGGGTCCGGCCTGAAAGCAGGGAGGAGAGGGAAGACAGAAAGGGAAAGAAGAATAGAGAGGGGAAGAAAGAAAGAGACAAAGAGAGGGACAAAGGAGGGACAGAGGGAGGGGCAGAGGGGGGGCAGAGGGAGGGGCAGAGGGAGGGGCAGAGGGGGGGGAGAGAAAGGGGCAGAGGGGGGGGCAGAGAGAGGGGCAGAGGGGGGGCAGAGAGAGGGAAGAGGGGGGGCAGAGGGAGGGGCAGAGGGAGGGAAAGGGGGGCAGAGGGAGGGGCAGGGGGGGTAGAGGGGCAGAGGGAGGGGCAGAGGGGGGGCAGAGGGAGGGGCAGGGGGGGGGCAGAGGGGCAGAGGGAGGGGCAGAAGGGCAGAGGGAGGGGCAGGGGGACAGAGGGGGGGGGGGCAGAGGGGGGCAGAGAGAGGGGCAGAGGGGGGGCAGAGGGGGGGCAGAGGGAGGGGCAGAGGGGGGTAGAGGGGGGGCAGAGAGAGGGGCAGAGGGGGGGCAGAGGGGGGGTAGAGGGGGGGCAGAGGGAGGGGCAGGGGGGACAGAGGGGGGGAAGAGGGGGGGGGGGGCAGAGGGAGGGACAGAGGGAGGGGCAGGGGGGGCAGAGGGTGGACAGAGGGACGGAGAGGGAGACGCGGGGCAGAGGAGGGACAGAAAGACAGAGAGACGGCCAGAGAGACGGACAGAAAGACGGCCAGAGAGACGGACAAAAGACGGACAGAAGGGGGGGTGACAGAAGGAGGGACGGAGGAGAGACAGAGGAGGAACAGGGATGGACAGAAATGGGGGAACTGATAGAGAGACCGGGTTCTTTTTCTTTTCTGCACCAATTACCGGGTCACCCACGGCATCATGCCGGAAAAGAGAACGTGGGATTTAGATGGAGACTGTGTAGCAGGCCTGCCTGGTTGGCAGAGTACAGATCTTGCCATACCTTCACACTTGAACTAACATGAAGTCTTTGTGATGACCCATTTTATTATTCCGGTTAACTTAGTTTTTCTTTTCGATCTTCTCATTACTTGGTTAGGTTTTTGATAAATTCTCGAGTTTTCGACGCTTCCAGTAAAACATTCAGGTCGCTTTCACTGAAAGCATTCACCGAGTTGCATGCAGTTCCAAGACGCGTGCAGTCTCCATGGAGACCTGTATAGGCCTCACCTCGGTTTTCCGTCAAACAGGCACGGAAACATGGCAGGTTTAGATTTCAACAAATCCACAAAGAAACAAACACAAACAGAAACAGAACAACTCTAGAGAAATGTACTCCACTATACGACGACACATGAAGAACAATTTAAAAACACAAGCGCTTTCGACACATAGTCTTCGTCAAACAGAAACATCCAAATCTCAATGTAGTCATGTCAGGTGCTCTGTTGCAGGGCACTATTACGTCATCGGAGAGTGTGGACGCCCAACGGAAGTAGCGTCATGCCCGGAGTGTCGCAGCGCCATCGGGGGAGAGAACCACGCTCTGGTGGGCGGTAACCGCCAGGCCCCGGAGTTTGACGACGCAGAGGGCCCGGTGTGGACCGAGGAAAGGGACTTGGAGTTCGCGCTGATGCTTCAGCAGCAGGAATTTGTGAGTGTCTTACGAAATGCTTCAGCAGCAGGAATTTGTGAGTGTCTTACGAAATGCTTTAGCAACAGGAATTTGTGAGTGTCTTACGAAATGCTTTAGCAACAGGAATTTGTGAGTGTCTTACGAAATGCTTTAGCAACAGGAATTTGTGAGTGTCTTACGAAATGCTTTAGCAACAGGAATTTGTGAGTGTCTTACGAAATGCTTTAGCAACAGGAATTTGTGAGTGTGTCGTGAAATGCTTGTACATACAGTGTCGTCGAGTGTGTGTCAGATGTCTTCCATTTCATCATTTCTTAGTTTGTTGTTTGTTGCTTAGAAAAGAGGCTTGCATTCAGAATTGCACCGTTTTGTATTTTTTTAATTAAAAGTAGCGGTTTTTTGTTTGTTTTTCTGTTGTTGTTGTGTGTATTTAGAACGAAAGAAATTTAGCTGTTGAAAATAGAGCAACAACAACAAAAAAGACAGACTTAGTAAAAACAAAGTGAAAGAGACTCAGTAAAAACAGAGCGAGAGAGACTTAGTAAAACAGAGTACCAGAGACTAGGTGAAAACAGAGCGAGAGAGAGTCTAGTGAATACAGAGCGAGACTTAGTGAAAACAGAGCGAGTGAGACTTACTGAAACAATGGCAGAGACTTGGTGAAAACAGAGTGACAGAGAGTAGGTGAAAACAGTGACAGAGAGTAGGTGAAAACAGTGACAGAAACTCAGTGAAAACAGAGTGACAGAGAGTAGGTGAAAACAGTGACAGAGAGTAGGTGAAAACAGTGACAGAAACTCAGTGAAAACAGAGTGACAGAGAGTAGGTGAAAACAGTGACAGAGACTCGGTGAAAACAGAGTGACAGAGACTCAGTGAAAACAGAGTGACAGAGACTCGGTGAAAACAGAGAGACAGAGAATCGGTGAAAACAGAGGAACAGAGACTCGGTGAAAACAGAGAGACAGAGGCTCCGTGAAAACAGAGGGACAGAGACTGAGTGAAACAGACACAAAACAGAATGACAGAGACTTGGTGAAAACAAAGTGACAGAGAGTAGGTGAAAACAGAGGGACAAAGACTCAGTGAAAACACAGTGTCAGAGACTCGGTGAAAACAGAGGGGCAGAGAGTAGATGAAAACAGAGGGGAAGAGAGTAGATGAAAACAAAATCACCAACTGAATCTTTCTTTCGTTCGTCTTCAGGTGACGCTTTTCGGTTGACAGGACGCTCAAATCAAATCACTAACTAACCCTCTTTCGTTCCGTCGGATTGGGATTAGTTCCCCAAAAAATAAACTACATAAGGTATTTCCAAATTTAAAACAAAAGAGAAAACTGTGATAGACCGATTGCATACTGGCCTTTTTTTCTTTCTTTTTTATTATAACTCATTCCTTTTTGCTGAAGGGTGAGGTTGTGCAGCGGATATAGCGAGCGTTTGACTATAAAATACATTTTACTCACTTTTCGGGATTTTATTGAAACAAGCGAGAGAGAGCCATTATACAGCTCAGTCACTGTAAGTAAACATTGTGTTTAAAGTCCACAGAGACCGTAAGGCTTATTAGGGACGGGTAGAAGGGGGGAAGGAGGAGATTATATACCTATCGCTATACTGTCACCACCAGATGACTCCTGCATTAAGATGGGCAGCGGTCAGAGACATTTTCATTAACTGTGAGGGACAAAGTCACAAGACAGTGTCCACAGACCACAATCTTTGAAGAGAAAGGAAAGCCGAAGCGGATTCGAACCGAGGTCCTTCTGCTTACCAGCCTAACGCCTTACCGCTGGGCCAACCCGGCTCTCGTCAGTCACTGCATATTTTATTTCAAGATAAATGATGGGAAAAGATCTAACAATTTAAAGCAATCACATTTTCAGCCGACTTTAAATTTTCAGATCACTTTCAGTTCTGTCTCATATTTGTCTCCGGACTGACAATTGTCGGATTTATATATATGACAAAAGTGTTTCTGTTTGTGTTTCAGTTTCTTAAGACTGTCTTTAAAAATCTGAATATATACCAGTTTTAGCATGTACTTATTTTTTTTTACAATTATTGTATACCGACAAAATGTGTAACACCCCGAGATAACCGTAATGGTTGACTGGGTGTAAAACATCACATTACTTACTTACTCGTTCTGTTTTCAAAAACCAGCTCTCTTTCGCTCGGTTTTCAGGAACTATCATTTTCGTTGTTTTCAAGAACTGATATTTTAGTTCTGTTTCCGGGAACAATCTCTTTTTCGTTCGGTTTTCAGGAACTATTTCTCTTTCGTTCGGTTTTCAGGAACTATCTCTCTTTCGTTCGGTTTTCAGGAACTAACTCTTTCTTTCGTTCGGTTTTCAGGAACTAACTCTCTTTCTTTCGGTTTTCAGGAACTGACTCTCTTTCCTTCGTTCTGTTTTCAGGAACTAACTCTCTTTCTTTCATTCTGTTTTCAGGACAACTGGCACTAGGGACCAGTGCTCTGCCCAGGATGACGTGACAGCACGTGCAGCCTGAAAGCCATGGGCAGTGTGCGCTGCACTGTTCCCGTCTTACACACACTGACATAGTTCTCTTGTTGCTTTGTACAACGTGTGGGAAGCTTAACCCGACACACGTCTCTGGACGGTGTAACACGCCAAACGTACTCCCCGCCTGATTCACGCTAGAGTAAAAATCCGTGTACGCTAATTTCATCTCAGAGTAAACTTTGCACGCGCTAATTTAACTCCCCTCACGCAAAATTAGCTTTCGAAATTTCTGATTGGCATTTCAGTCATCCTTTGTGTGCATGCACATGATAAGCTGTTGTAGCCTTAATGATAACCTTGTATGTGTGAATAGCCTTAATGTTAACCTTGTATGTGTGGACGTTACAATCTGTAGTACCCTAATGATAACCTTGTATGTATGAACGTTATGAGCTGGCCTTCATCATACTCTGTTTGAAGCGATACACAAAGAAAAAAGAAATGAAGCGCTGGATTTAAGTGTGTCGTCTAGATTCTGTTGTCTCATTCAGTTATTCTATTCTATGTACAGCTGACTGTTTTCCATCAAAATTCCACAGCTCCGTTTGGAAGATTGAATAATTATTCTGTCGACTTCGAAAGCAAAGAAAAGCGCGTGTTTAAGATATTACCCTGAGAACGTTCGTTAAACTGTTTCCATTACCCAAAAGTGGAGCCATTGGTTATGTAGATTACAGCTTCATTATTAATGCTGATCGAACGTTGGTGTGTTTTTGTAGAAATGGGAGCAACAGATTTTGTCGATTTGTTTAAATGCACTTCTACTTTCTTGCTTCGTTTTGTTCAGTCAAACTTACTCTTTTTTTCTGTCCATTTAAAGAAAAGGTGTTATGTACAAATCACGTTTATTGTTTATCTTATAATCACTCAAATTTTCTCCTTTTTTCTTTGCGTTTAAAAAAGGTGTTATGTACAAATCACGCTTAGTGTATATCTTCTAATCACTCAAATTTGCTCTTTTTTCCGTGCGTTTAAAAAAGGTGTTATGTAAAAATCACTTTATTGTATATCTCTTTTGCTCTCTTTTTTCTGTCAATTTGAAAAAAAGGTGTCATACACAAATCATGTTTGTTGTATTGGTCTAAAGGGTTGATGTCGCTGATCAACGTAGGTGTGTTTTTACAGAAACAGGAGCGATAGTTTTGTTGATTTGTTTGAGTGCATTTTTGCTTTGTTGCTTCATTCTGTCCAGTAATATTCCGCAGGTTTTTTGTTTAAAGTTTTTTTGTTTAGTTTTTTTTTTTTTTTTTTTTTTTTTTTTTTTTTTTTTCTGTCCATTTATTTTAATAATAAGTATAATGCACAAATCATTTTTATTGTATCTTATAATCAGATTTAGGTTGAAGGGGTTGTTGTTGTTTTGGGCAAGTTTGTGTGATGAATTGATGAACTCGAACACATTTTCATGTATTGAATAGCAAAATTAATATAATTCTACATTTTATCAATTATGATATTTAAGCTCTCGTATGTGTGTTGTTGTTTGTTTGTTTGTTTTTGTTTGTTTTGTTTTTTGTTGTTGTATCTATTGTTGTTTGTTGTTGTTTTTCCCTTTTGTTTCTTGTTTGTTTGTTTGTTTGTTTGTTTGCTTGTTTGTTGTTTCTTCAAGACTGGCTTCAGTGAAAAATTTGCGTTACTTTCCTTTATATGATACGGATATGTTATCGTTCAGAAAACTTTGAAGCCAGATATGAAATGAACATTGGATAGAAACACTGTAATCAGTCCGGCGCCTTTTGCACGTGGCGTAGAAAGAATAATAACAAAGTCAAGTCAGTGCCAAACAGACCAAAATGGACCCCTCCCTTTTGTCATCTGTAAGTGGTACCGAGTTGCGTCCAACGAAAGTAGACAGGTTTCTCTGTGGAGTGAAATAAACTTCATTCTCTTGCTACTATTATAGCCGCGGAGTGCGAAACCAACAACAACATAGTTTGAAATATTTTCACGACTTCAAGCAGTTTCCGATCCAAACGAGCAACGTTCATACTTTCCTAAATACTCATTTGTTTTGCAAGATAAGTGATAATTTGGCGTAAAAACGGAGACCACTTAAGTGAATCTTCTGTGGATAGCCGCATTGCGTGCAAAGCCTGTGTTGACGGTGGGAAGGTGGAGGACTGTTTCACCTGTATACCTGTCCTTCAGTTGTCTGATAAAAATGCCGATAAGACTGGGTGCAGTTTCTTGTAAATTATATTTGAGCTGCGTGTGCTTGCATGTTAGTGTATGCATATTGTACTCTCTTTTTTGTGTGTGCTTTTTTTTCTTTGTTGACACGCTGCACCTGTGACGGTCCTTTATGAAAAGGCTCTGCTTAGCTCTGTAAATATCCGGTATTTTGCTGTGATGGCGCGTGATTGCTGATTTACCAGGATGCCTTTGGAAGAGAATAAGTGGTGTGTAGTGTGTGTTTGGGGAGGGATGGTGGGGGGGGGGGGTCTCTGTGTGGGTATTTGTGTGGGTGTAGTATGTGTGTGTGTGTGTGTGTATGTGTGGAGGGGGGGGGTGTATGTGTGCGTGTGTGTATGTGTGTGTGTGTGTGTGTGTGTGTGTGGGTGGGTGGGTGGGTGTATGTGTGCGTGTGTGTATGTGTGCGTGTGTGTGTGTGTGTGTGTGTGTGTGTGTGTGTGTGCGTGTTAGTGTGTGTGTGTGTGTGTGTGTTTGTTTGAACCCCCCGCCCCCCACCAACCCCCACCCCTGTTCCCGTTTGGGTCCCCTATAGCTCATAGGAGACGTAGAGGCATAATATGGACACATATTCATGTCGAATGTAAAGACGGTGTTGGTTTATGTACGGTAATGGTGCAAGATGCAGTCTATAAAGGACTGTCCTAGACTAGTATTTTTTTCTCGTTGAGTCTTTTTCCACATGGGAATGGTCCCGGACTTAGTTCAGTTGTTTTTCTCCTTCCTGCTTTTGTTGCGCTGCATCACTGTGTATATGATGCTATTGTGTTGGACTGTTTTGTTGGCCAGGCCACTAGGATTTTCTTATTTGCTGTTGTTGCTGTTCTTGTGTAGGCGCTGCTTGGTCTATAATAAAAAAAGCTTTAAGCACAGTTCTGGACCTTGACATAATTATTGCGTACTCTGGTACATGGTATACTTGTGCGGATCTCTGAAAGGAAAAGTGTGTGTGGGTGTGGGGGTGGGGGGGGGGGGGGGGGGGGGGGGGGGGGGGGGGGGGGGGGGAGAAAAATGACAGGATTTGATTTTTGCATGTGTGTGCTGAGTAGCAAAATTGTAATTGTTGGGTGAGAGCAATTTTGTTTGTTACAGCGCTGATAAGATTTAATGAGCATATTGTCAGTGAGAAACGTTCAAAAGTGACACCATCGACAGACACTTCGAACGCAATTCCGAGGTTTCTGGTATACAACGCACGCAAGCACGCACGCACAGACACACACACACACACACACACACACACACACACACACACACACACACACACACACACACACACACACACGCACACACACTACAGAGAGAGAGAGAGTCAATAGGATAGCTTGAGGAGGTTAGATTTAAAAGATGATTTAAAAGATGCAAGTATGTTTGATGATCTAACCTGGCATAAGAAACTGTTCCAGGCAGACA
>JABMCL010002160.1:687500-690000 GCA_018857735.1 Alviniconcha marisindica
TCCACCCACGCCAAGACGGGTATCTCTCACACCACACAGCGCTGTCCCTAACTGACGCCAAGACGGGTATCTCTCACACCACACAGCGCTGTCCCTAACTGACGCCAAGACGGGTATGTCTCACACCATACAGCTCTGTCCCTAACTGACGCCAAGACGGGTATCTCTCACACCACACAGCGCTGTCCCTAACTGACGCCAAGACGGGTATGTCTCACACCACACAGCTCTGTCCCTAACTGACGCCAAGACGGGTATCTCTCACACCACACAGCGCTGTCCCTAACTGACGCCAAGACGGGTATGTCTCACGCCACACAGCTCTGTCCCTAACTGACGCCAAGACGGGTATCTCTCACGCCACACAGCTCTGTCCCTAACTGACGCCAAGACGGGTATGTCTCACGCCACACAGCTCTGTCCCTAACTGACGCCAAGACGGGTATGTCTCACGCCACACAGCTCTGTCCCTAACTCACGCCAAGACGGGTATCTCTCACACCACACAGCGCTGTCCCTAACTCACGCCAAGACGGGTATCTCTCACACCACACAGCTCTGTCCCTAACTGACGCCAAGACGGGTATCTTTCACGCCACACAGCTCTGTCCCTAACTGACGCCAAGACGGGTATCTCTCACACCACACAGCTCTGTCCCTAACACGCCAAGACGGGGTACATGACCATACGGCGCTGCCCCTAACTGACGGGGCAAGACGGGGTACATGACACGCAGACCGTACGGCGCTGTCACTAACTTTCTCTGACCAAGTGAAGTGCCAGTCCCATCGGTTGCAACTGGTTGATGGTTAAGTGTGCAGCAGGTTGATGGTTAAGTGTGCAGCAGGTTGGTGGTTAAGTGTGCAGCAGGTTGGTGGTTAAGTGTGCAGCAGGTTGGTGGTTAAGTGTGCAGCAGGTTGGTGGTTAAGTGTGCAGCAGGTTGATGGTTAAGTGTGCAGCAGGTTGGTGGTTAAGTGTGCAGCAGGTTGGTGGTTAAGTGTGCAGCAGGTTGGTGGTTAAGTGAAGACGGTGGGTGGGGAGCCTTGGGTGGCGCGCGGAGGCTCCGTTGGCCGAATGCCCTGAGTGCCAGCAGGTTGGGTTCACATCCACTGGCGGTTCTGTGCTGCGTTAGATCGCGTTTGACGCCTGACGGCACCGCTGGGCGTTAGTCTCCGGTAGATTACTGACTCCGGGGCCAGCCACTCAGCCTGTGTTTATTTGTTGAACCAGTTCTGTGATCAAAGGACTCTGTCCGATCTGGATTCAGTAAGGCTCTTTGGCAACACGCCCATGCCGCTGATCTTTGAGGAAAATGTCGGGCGGGCGTCTATGGGGCATAATGGGCAACAGGCTCTTGAAGCAGTGGGCTGTTTGGTTTTGTCCGCCGCACACTACGTATTTGGTCCGTACACTACGTGCTTGTTTCGTCCGCCGTACACTACATGCTTCGTTTCGTCATCCGTACAATACGTGCTTGGTTTTGTCCGCCGTGCAGTGCGTGCTTGGTTTTGTCCGCCGTGCAGTGCGTGCTTGGTTTGGTCCGTCGTGCAGTGCGTGCTTGGTTTGGTCCGTCGTGCAGTGCGTGCTTGGTTTTGTCCGCCGTGCAGTGCGTGCTTGGTTTTGTCCGCCGTGCAGTGCGTGCTTGGTTTTGTCCGCCGTGCAGTGCGTGCTTGGTTTGGTCCGTCGTGCAGTACGTGCTTGCCAACCGGGTGCTTTCGTTGTGAGATTTGAACTTGCCGTCACCAGCCTCACAGGGTCTTCTCAAGACGAATCACACTTTGACAGTTACTCCTCACCAGCTGTAACTGGTGTAACTCCACACCAGGTGTAACTGGTGTAACTCATCACCAGGTGTAACTGGTGTAACTCCTCACCAGGTGTAACTGGTGTAACTCCACACCAGGTGTAACTGGTGTAACTCCACACCAGATGTAACTGGTGTAACTCCTCACCTGGTGTAACTCCACAACAGGTGGAACTGGTGTAACTCCACACCAGATGTAACTGGTGTAACTCCTCACCTGGTGTAACTCCACACCAGGTGGAACTGCAGTTAGGTCTTAGGTTTTAACTTGCGTAGGGTCATCTCATGACAAATCACGCATTGAAAATTATTTTATATTATGTTCGAAACGGAAGTCACTCAATCACAATTCAAAAGACGGATCACATCCAATTCAAATTCAAATTCAAAATACTTTTTTGTCCGTTGCAATCATAGCAATCGTAACACAGCAATCTTCAGTAAACACAGTCAAGCCCCTTGGGTTTGGTGTGATGTCAAGTGAACGTTGTTACCTCCCTTTGCTTCCGGGGTCAAACCGCATACACCGGTTCAATGAACACAAGGTACCCGTGCTGTAGCAGCTCTGTTCCGGTTCAATGAATACAATGTATCGGTTCTGCAGTAGCTCTGTTCCGGTTCAATGACTACAAGGTGCCCGTGCTGCAGTAGCTCTGTTCCGGTTCAATGACTACAAGGTGCCCGGGCTGCAGTAG
>JABMCL010002160.1:692500-705000 GCA_018857735.1 Alviniconcha marisindica
AAGAGACGGGCAGACAGAGAGAGGAAAGAGACGGGCGAGCAGACAGACAGAGAGAGGAAAGAGACGGGCAGACAGAGAGAGGAAACAGACGAGCGAGCAGACAGACAATGCTTAATTCACACAAAATCGCCTGGCGGATTTAGCCACACGACAAACGTTTTCACAAGGTGAGTTGCATAAGCATACAGAAATGGACGGATAGAGGGAATTAGTTTTTACATAACTGGCTGTAGGACCTCAGCTCCGAGGGAAAGCTGGTCAAAACAAACGCCACAGTCCACCGCGCAGCGCTCACCGCGACAGACCCCGCCAATGTTGGACTTCCCAACGCTCACACCGCCCAAAGCTGTTCAGCGGATTAGACCCCGAATACCGTAATACAGTCACGCCGTTACCACAGCTGAACTGCCAGCCATCTGTGTCACCGCCAGCTCTGTGTGAATGCACTGGCGAATGCAACGTTGAATTACCAACGTAACGCTGATCACGACAACCCTGTTCAATCCTAGCGCTACCTCGAGTCGATTAAAACAATGACGATCTCACGTCATTTCTCAGAAGGCTCAGAAAACATTGCTCTGTTGAAAAGGCTCAGAAAATATTGCTCTGTTCAAAAGGCTCAGACAATGTTGCTCTGTTCAAAAGGCTCAGACAACGTTGCTCTGTTCAAAAGGCTCAATGTTGCTCTGTTCAAAAGGCTCAGAAAACGTTGCTCTGTTCAAAAGGCTCAGACAATGTTGCTCTGTTCAAAAGGCTCAGACAACGTTGCTCTGTTCAAAAGGCTCAGACAACGTAGTTCTGTTCAAAAGGCTCACACAACGTTGTTCTGTTCAAAAAGCTCAGACAATGTTGCTGTGTTTAAAAAGCTCAAACAATAGCTGCTCCACCCAAAGATTCAGACAATAACTGTCTACCGAAAGATTCAGACAATAACTGCTCTACCCAAAGATTCAGACAATAACTGCTCTACCCAAAGACTAAGACAATAAATATCTACCCAAAGATTCAGAAATAACTGCTCTACCCAAAGACTCAGACAATAACTGTCTACCCAAAGATTCAGATAATAACTGCTCTACCCAAAGATTCAGACAATAACTGCTCTACCCAAAGATTCAGACAATAACTGCTCTACCCAAAGATTCAGACAATAACTGTTCTACCCAAAGGCTCCGAAAAATACAGGTCTGTGCAGAGGTTCAGGACAGTATTATCATTATCTGTCTATAGGTGCAAGAAAATGCTGATGCAGCCAAAGGCTTAGGACATGCTGATCCCTCCAGACAGGACAATGTTGATCCACGGAGACGCTCGGGACAATATCGGTCTGTTGAAAGACTCGGGACATTATCGGTCTGTTGAAAGACTCGGGACAATATCGGTCTGTTGAAAGATTCGGGACAATATCGGTCTGTTGAAAGACTCGGGACATTATCGGTCTGTTGAAAGACACGGGACAATATCGGTCTGTTGAAAGATTCGGGACAATATCGGTCTGTTGAAAGACTCGGGACAATATCGGTCTGTTGAAAGACTCGGGACAATGTCGGTCTGTTGAAGGATTCGGGACAATATCGGTCTGTTGAAAGACTCGGGACAATGTCGGTCTGTTGAAAGACTCGGGACAATGTCCATCCCTATACCGATACACAAGCAAACTGTTAAAAAGACATGATAAAAAGTCATCGAAATCAAATAAGTGAATAATGTCCAGTTCCATCGCCCAGAGAACTGACAAAGGTAGTCTAATTCTTTGGCGAATGGAACCATCCCACTGATCAGTTCATTTAGTCTCCTATCATTTTTCTGTAAAGCCTGTTCTTCATTGGGCGCACTGTTAGTTCGCCGAACATAATTCGGACCATGGACCTACATATAGGTCCATGCTTCGGACAGTTCGACGAACTATAGTTCGTTTCTTAATTGAGCTTGACGAACTTTTGGTTCGCCGAACATGGTTCGGACATTTGGACGAACTATACTTCGTTTCTTAACTGGCTTATAATGAGATACAAGCTTCGGACCAATCTTGCAGCAGAAGCGCAGCAGACAGCATGATCCAAAATGTAGGCTAAAGTCAAGTCAGTGTACTGTAATCATCCCTCACAGGGTAATTCAACTACCTACTGTATCATTCTGGGTCCCAGGGACAAGGCTGCGCTTAATCCCACAAGTCAACAAATAGGTCAGTTCTCTCCGAAGCGAGTGAAGTATCGACACTGCCACCTATTTTTATTTTTATTTATTCCTCATCCACAGGAGAGCTCTTTGCTCTCAGCCAATCAGAGGTGAAATACACTGCAGGAAGGTGCAATACACTGCACATATCGCACGAACTTTTGGCAACCATAAAAGTCAAACCAAGGCGCACAGGTGCATGGTGTTACGGTTATACCGACCGGCTGAGCCTCTACGAAGCCGGGAGTTGGAGGTGGGGTAAAAGTAAGTACGTAAAATGGTCCACAGAAACCTTAAGGTTTATTAGGGACGGGCAGAATGCGGAGGAGGGGGTATGGAGGTTGGGGAAGAGGGAGATTATATACCTGTCGCTACACTGTCATCACCAGTATGACTCCTGCATTAAGGTGGGCAGCGATGAGAGCCATTTTAATGTTTCACTACTTGTGAAGGACAAAGTCACAAGACATTGTCCACAGTCCACGACTTTTAAAAAGAAAGGAGAGCCGAAGCGGATTCCAACCGAGGTCCCTCTGCTTACCAGCCTAACGCCTTACCGCTAGGCCAAACTGGCTCACCTGAGGTAGGGACTACAGGTAGGGAGGCAGCACCCAGGTGCAGCGGCTGTTTCCATCAAGAGAGGGCACGGCGCGCGGGGCGACAGCTGACAGACTCACTGCACTTGAGGCAGTCACCGCGCAGCCGTTCGATGCTGTCATCAACTGACAGCTGTGGCAAGGAGGGCAGGCAGTCTTCACTTCAGTCTGTGTGGCTGACCGCGTGGACCTACACTTACCCTACCTACACTTACTGTACCTGTCAGCCGGTTTGGCCTAGCGGTAAGGTGTTAGGTTGGTAAGCAGAGGGACTTCGATTCGAATCCGTTCGGCTCTCCTTTCTCTTCAAAAGTTGTGGTCTGTGGACACTGTCTTGTGACTTCGTCCCTCACAGTTAATAAAACATTAAAATGGCTGTCATCGTTGCTCATCGTAATGCTGGAGTCATTTTGGTGGTGACAGTGTAGCGATAGGTATATAATCTCTCCCTCTTCCCCCACCTCCATACCCCCCCCCCCTCTCCCCGTCCCTAATAAGCCTTGTGGTTTCTGTGGACGTTAAGCACCATGTTTACTTATTTACTGTACCTATATATACGGTACCTACACTCACTGTACCTACATATACTGTACCTACACTTACTGTACCTACATATACTTTACCTACACTTACTGTACCTACATATACTGTACCTACATATACGGTACCTACACTTACTGTACCTACAGATACTGTACCTACACTTACTGTACCTACAGATACTGTACCTACACTTACTGTATCGACATATCATGTGGGTCCATGGCTTCTTCTTTCATGGGGCTTTACGTCCACAGAAACCTTAGGGCTTATTAGAGACGGGAAGCTCACGACGGTCACCTCCACTTTCACACAGCTCTTGGGGTCTAAAGTCCATGGCTGATCGCAAGGACCTACACATACTGTACCTACATATACTGTACCTACACATAATGCACCTACAGATACCGTCTGTGCCTACATATAATGTACCTGCACATACTGTACCTACATCTACTGTACCTATACATACTGTACCTACACATGACATACTGTACCGACATATACAGTACCAACACCTAATGTACCTACATATACGGTAGCTACACATACTGTACCTACTTTTACTGTACCTACACATACTGTACCGACATATACAGTACCTAAACCTAATGTACCTACATATACTGTACCTATTCTTACTGTACCTACACTTACTGTACCTGTATATACTGTGCCTACACTTACTGTACCTACACTTACTGGTTACTAGATATACTGTACCTACACATACTGTGCCTACACTTACTGTACTCTGTGTGTGTGTGTGTGTGTGTGTGTGTGTGTGTGTGTGTGCGTGCGTGCGTGCGTGCGTGCGTGCGTGCGTGCGTGCGTGCGTGCGTGTGTGCGTGCGTGTTTGTGTGGGCGTTTGTGTTGTATGCGTTGAATTTTGATAATCAGTACGTGTAAAGAACGTGTAAGCGCTTAGGGCCTGTGCGGGTTAGGCGCTGTAAGTATTCATTACTATAATTAGAGTTATGCTGTACCTACACATACTCTCGGTCCATGGCTGACCGAGTCGCTTTTCCGCTTTCCGGCTGCGGGCGCCGCCTGATCCCATGGCTATTTCTGTTACCGCCTCACCTGACGGGTTGTGCAACGGATCGATTCACTCAACCAATTAATCGGTCACCTGGACATCGTCCACAACAGCTTGCGATAGCTCAGCTGGTAGAACGATGGGCTGAAAAGTTAGGCAATTATTTGACGCGAGTCCGACCAACTTCCCCCTCAAGACCAGGGCAAAATGGCCCTAAATGGGCGAATAAACCAGTGCAACAGATCGGCGTTGATCAACGTGTCCCATGGATGTTGTGGCAACGGTTTCTCATATCACCAAAGTCAGCATTACCCTCATATCACCAAAGTCAGCGTTATCCTCATATCACCAAAGTCAGCATTACCCTCATATCACCAAAGTCAGCATTACCCTCATATCACCAAAGTCAGCATTACCCTCATATCACCAAAGTCATCATTACCCTCATATCATCAAAGTCAGTCAGCATTACCCTCATATTATCAAAGTCAGCGTTACCCTCATATCACCAAAGTCAGTCAGCATTACCCTCATATCACCAGTCAGCATTACCCTCATATCACCAAAGTCAGCATTACCCTCATATCACCAAAGTCAGCATTACCCTCATATCACCAAAGTCAGCATTACCCTCATATCACCAAAGTCAGCGTTACCCTCATATCATCAAAGTCAGTCAGCATTACCCTCATATTATCAAAGTCAGCATTACCCTCATACCCTCATCACCCGCAAACCCTGTGCCAAGTAGCGCCGCCTGATGTGCAGTTCAGTTCAAGATGAAATCCATGCGCTAGGAAAAGCCCATATGCGCTCCACCCCTTCTCTCAGAGGTTTCCCCAGCGTTGCCTTGGAAACAGTTGCCCTGTTGGTGTGACTGCCGATGGCCTTCGCTCGTACTCTCCAGGAAGGACCTAGCGCTGTGCAAAGCTCCACTGCTGTTGTGTGTCGGACATGGGGCCATCATAGTCCACTGCTGTTGTGTGTCAGACATGGGGCCATCATAGTCCACTGCTGTTGTGTGTCAGACATGGGGCCATCATGGTCCACTGCTGTTGTGTGTCAGACATGGGGCCATCATAGTCCACTGCTGTTGTGTGTCAGACATGGGGCCATCATGGTCCACTGCTGTTGTGTGTCAGACATGGGGCCATCATAGTCCACTGCTGTTGTGTGTCAGACATGGGGCCATCATGGTCCACTGCTGTTGTGTGTCAGACATGGGGCCATCATGGTCTACTGCTGTTGTGTGTCAGACATGGGGCCATCATAGTCCCTGATGGCCAGAGTCACGACACCTGTATGATGTTATTAGCTGTTACCGTGACGTCATACTACATCTCTGACTGCGGCCATGAAACCCTCCGTTCCGAATGGCTGCTTGGTATAGACCCCCCCCCCTCCCCCCCTGAAACACTCCCTCTTCACCAGCTTCAGAAGTAGGTCAGTCTGAATCACCCCCTCTTCACCAGCTTCAGAAGTAGGTCAGTCTGAATCACCCCCTCTTCACCAGCTCCAGAAGTAGGTCAGATGAGTCACCCCCTCTTCACCAGCTTCAGAAGTAGGTCAGTCTGAATCACCCCCTCTTCACCAGATTCAGAAGTTGGTCAGTCTGAATCACCCCCTCTTCACCAGCTTCAGAAGTAGGTCAGTCTGAATCATCCCCTCTTCACCAGATTCAGAAGTAGGTCAGTCTGAATCGCCCCCTCTTCACCAGATTCAGAAGTACTGAGGTCAAAAACCTGAAACAGAGCGAGGCCCAGACCGCTCGTGCAGAAGATCAACAAACAAACGACACAAGGGAGCTGATTAGCGCCCGACTGACGTCACACAAGTACAACAACAAAGTCCTGAGTCGCCAACGGTAACTCTCGCCTGGCATGCGAGTAGTACAAGGTACATAAACTCCACCAGAGGTACGTCCACAAAGGATGCACTTGCCGTGTGGCGTCTTTCGAGCGCTAATTAACTCCCTTGTGTGTTGATTCAGAACCGGTCAGTCAGAACCGTGCCCTTGTGGGAAGGCCAGTAGGACAAGACAACATCTGCTGCTGCAGCAAGCTCACTACGGCAGACAAGCTCAGCACGGCGCTGGCGGGTCCGGTGGCGAGGGGGCTGTTCCGCCAGCAGTCAGGACGGCACCAGCAGCAGCAGCAGACGGCGAGGACACGGCACCAGCAGCAGCAGCAGACAGCGAGGACACGGCACCAGCAGCAGCAGCAGACAGCGAGGACACGGCAGTCGTCGTGCAGGGAACCGGAGTTCGTGTTGCCGCCCTGATCGACTGACGAGACTGAAGAACGATGGGACAGCTTGAAAGTGCAGCAGTCACTGACCGAGTTTTTCAGACCCACGATTTTCAAGTTCAGTGTTTTATCGCATGCATCTTTAAGACATGACATAGGTATTCTCTCTCTCTCTCTCTCTCTCTCTCTCTCTCTCTCTCTCTCTCTTTTCTCGTTGTCTGTCTGTCTGTCTGTCTGTCTGTCTGTCTGTCTGTCTCTGTCTTTTTTGTTCTCTCTCTCTCTCTCTCTCTCTCTCTCTCTCTCTCTCTCTCTCTGTGCAGTGTTGACGGGAGCGGAGAGGGAAAGCTGATCAGTCCCAGACGACTTTACCAGCAACTGACTTCTTTCAGTCCTGTCAGCTCTCTAATAATGACCGCCGGGGTACATCGTGCCGGGTGGGACACCCGGTATCGCACCCTCCTCCCTCCGCCGTCTCAAGGAGTGACCCTAGTTCCAGTCCAGGGTGACGGCGACCGGCGTGACGCCACAGCGGAGCCGGTCGGCCAGCAGACCAGACCAGCTGTAATCGCGCCACTGTCGCTGACTGGCCTCCAGCCAGCCCGCCTGCCCCGCTGCGTTTTGGCAAATGTCAGTTTCCGTGTCTGTGTAATGGCGCGTGAACAACGCAGTCACAGTTACCTTGACAGAGACAGAGATAGGGGCGTTCGTTGTGTTGCCGGTACATGTGTGTGTGTGTGAGTGTGTGTGTGTGTGTGTGTGTGTGTGTGTGTGTGTGTGTGTGTGTGTGTGTGTGTGTGTGTGTGTGTGTGTGTGTGTGTGTGTGTGTGTGTGTGTGTGTGTGCGTGTGTGAGTGTGTGTGTGTATGTGTGTCAGTGTGTATGTGTGTGTGTGTGTGTGTGTGTGTGTGTGTGTGTGTGTGACTGTGTGTGTCATTTGTGTGTGTGTGTGTGTGTGTGTGTGTGTTGTGTGTGTGTGCGTGTGTGCGTGCGTGCGTGCGTGCGTGCGTGCGTGCGTGTGTGTGTGTGTCTGTGTGACAGAAAGAGACAGAGACAGCAGAGGCTATTCGAGAGAAACAGAGACAGACATGAGAGAAACAAAGAAGGAGAGAAAATGATTAATGTGCATGTTCTTTTGGCTCACACATTTAGCGACATGCAATTGTGAAGAGCTCGTCATTGTAATAATCACCAAATCATTAATATAGTTATTACTATCGCATCATTGATATCATTACATATTACCATCGTGTGGAGGTCACGTGGTTACGGCTTAGTTCCAATGGCGTGCTAACGTCTATCGGTCTTAGTTACAATGATTTAGTGGTCAGTGTGGAAGCCAGCCAGCTAGTGATGCTGAATTTGTGTTGATTTCACAGCCGCGGTGATAGAATCATTCACGCTGCAGGAAGTAGGGAGGGGGGGGGGTGTATTCATTTGAGAAGGGAGGGGGCGGGGGGGGGGGGCGGGGGGGGGGGGGGGCGGAGAGAGAAAAAAGGATATGCAGAGTGCACCTAGAGCATTTCAAACTCATAGAGGCATCCGCAGCGTGCGAGAGTCTGTTCAGGCGAGCCAGTCAGTCAGACCGTTTACACTGCGGTCCTGTTGTGACGAAGGAAACAGGGAGTGGTGGGAACAGGCCTTACCCCGACTGTTGGGTGTACTCAGACACAGGCCTTACCCCGACTGTTGGGTGTACTCAAACACAGGCCTCACCCCGATTGTTGGGTGTACTCAGACACAGACCTTACCCCGACTGTTGGGTGTACTCAGACACAGGCCTTACCCCGACTGTTGGGTGTACTCAAACACAGGCCTTACCCCGACTGTTGGGTGTACTCAGACACAGACCTTACCCCGACTGTTGGGTGTACTCAGACACAGGCCTTACCCCGACTGTTGGGTGTACTCAAACACAGGCCTTACCCCGGACTGTTGGGTGTACTCAGACACAGACCTTACCCCGACTGTTGGGTGTACTCAAACACAGGCCTTACCCCGACTGTTGGGTGTACTCAGACACAGGCCTTACCCCGCTGTTGGGTGTACTCAGACACAGACCTTACCCCGACTGTTGGGTGTACTCAAACACAGGCCTTACCCCGACTGTTGGGTGTACTCAGACACAGGCCTTACCCCGACTGTTGGGTGTACTCAGACACAGGCCTTACCCCGATGTTGGGTGTACTCAAACACAGGCCTTACCCGTGTTGGGTGTACTCAACCAGGCTTAGTGTGGGTGTACTCAAACACAGACCTTACCCCGACTGTTGGGTGTACTCAAACACAGACCTTACCCCGGCTGTTGGGTGTACTCAAACACAGGCCTTACCCCGACTGTTGGGTGTACTCAAACACAGGCCTTACCCCGACTGTTGGGTGTACTCAAACACAGACCTTACCCCGACTGTTGGGTGTACTCAGACACAGACCTTACCCCGACTGTTGGGTGTACTCAGACACAGGCCTTACCCCGATAGTTGGTTGTACTCAAACACAGGCCTTACCCCGGTAGCTGGTTGTACTCAAACACAGGCCTTACCCCGGTTGTTGGGTGTACTCAAACACAGACCTTACCCCGGTTGTTGGGTGTACTCAAACACAGACCTTACCCCGATAGTTGGTTGTACTCAAACACAGACCTTACTCCGGCTGTTGGGTGTACTCAAACACAGGCCTTACCCCGGTAGCTGGTTGTATTCAAACGCAGACCTTACAGCTTGTACTCAAACACAGACCTTACCCCGGCTGTTGGTTGTACTCAAAAACAGACCTTACCCAGGTAGTTGGTTGTACTCAAACACAGACCTTACCCCGGTTGTTGGTTGTACTCAAACACAGATCTTACCCCGGTAGCTGGTTGTACTCAAACACAGACCTTACCCCGGCTGTTGGTTGTACTCAAACACTCACCTTACCCGGGTAGTTGGTTGTACACAAACACAGACGGTACCCCGGTAGTTGGTTGTACTCAAACACAGACCGTACTCCGGTTGTTCTCAAACACACGCCTTACCCTGGTAGTTCGTTGTACTCAAACATAGACCTTACCCCCGTTGTTAGTTGTACTCAAACACAGACCTTACACCGGTTGTACTCAAACATAGTCCGTACCCCAACAGTTGGTCGTACTCAAACACAAACCTTAACCCGGCTTTTAGTTGTATTCAAACACAGACCTTACCGCTGTAGTTGGTTGTGCTCAAACACAGACCGTACCCCGATTGTTGGTTGTACTCAAACACAGACCTTACCCCGGTTGTTAGTTGTACTCAAACACAGACCTTACCCCGGTTGTATTCAAACACAGACCGTACCCCAGCAGTTGTTTGTATTCAAACACACACCTTACCCCGGTAGTTGGTTGTACTCGAACACACACCTTGCCCGGGTAGTTGTTTGTACTCAAATACAGACTTTACCCCGGCTGTTGGTTGGACTCAAACACATACCTTACCCCGGTTGTACTCAAACACAGATCTTACCCCAGTTGTACTCAAACACACACCGTACCCCGGTAGTTGGTTGTACTCAAACACAGACCTTACCCCGGCTGTTGGTTGACTCAAACACAACCTTACCCCGGTTGTACTCAAACACAGATCTTACCCCTGTTGTACTCAAACACAACTACCCCGGTGTTGGTTGTACTCAAACACAGACTTACCCCGGCTGTTGGTTGTACTCAAACACAGATCTTACCCCGGCTGTTGGTTGTACTCAAACACAGAATCTTACCCCGGCTGTTGGTTGTACTCAAACACAAATTACCCCGGTTTACTCACCGGCTGTTGGTTGTACTCAAACACAGAATCTTACCCCGGCTGTTGGTTGTACTCAAACACAGAATCTTACCCCGGCTGTTGGTTGTACTCAAACCCCATCTGGAAAATACCGGAACTCACGCATGTCCCGATTGTAGCGGTAATTTCTAAAAATCTGAAACAGTACGAGGCCCAGAACGCTCATTAGCAGCAATTTTTGTTTGGTTGCAGTTATTGTTTTACATTATATGCATTGTTTAACACTCGATCATTTTGATAAATGAAAGGGAGAGAGGGTGATGGAGAGAGGACAGACCGACAGAAAGACTGACAGAGGCAGACAGACAGGGGAATCAATGAACGAACGAACGAATGAATGAATGAATGAATGAGCGAATGAATGAATGAACTAACTTCATTTCAACAGGATAAGTCACGAGGGATTCATTCTATTGATATCAGTACACTGATGCAGGTACAGAAAACAAACCCAAATGTGCACACTGTTTAAAAATATGATAAAGATACGCAGTATTATACACCAACGCAAAACACGTCTTTCAGTACCGTCAACACTCATTCATCTAGAGAGAGAGAGGCCACGCCCCAAGCCGCGCTTTCAGGCAAATAAGGATGTCGTAAACCAGTGCTTGGATTTCTGGGTCAGCCTAAGCCGATGGGAATTTGCCAAAACGCGCCCCTACCTGAGCCAGGCAAACTCCGTGCGTACCCACGCTGTGCTAGCAGACGACTTATCCTCAGACACTTTCTCAGCTCTCTCGCGCAGAAGATTCCCGCTCGCTGTTTCTGGGGCTAGCAGGTTAGTGGCACTGCGGCCCGCTGTGCTGGTTGCTAACTGCCAACGGAACTGACTCTCTGCAGAACACATCAACAATGTATCATCGATAAACACGTGTACACTCTCACACGGACCGTTCACTACACTGGGCCGCTAGTTCTGTGTGGACGGCAAGATGGATTTAGTGTGTCGAGACCTGGCCCACTTTCGGTGTTAGTTTCAAAAAGTTAGGCTTAGTGTGGGCTGGTGATTCACGTACTTCTGTGTTTGGAAAGCTACTTTTTGGAATATGGCTTCTGCGAGAGTTGCCAAAGTGAAGAGACAGGGGTCGTCAAGGAAAGACTTGAGTCCTGCTTCAATTCAAGATGGAGAAGACGACAAAGGTTCGGGGTACAAGTTGGAGGATTTGGAGATTCTGTCTACCATAGGTGAGTCCTAAGTAGAGTTACACTCTTGTGTCTACCATAGGTGAGTCCTAAGTAGAGTAACACTCTTGTGTCTACCATAGGTGAGTCCTAAGTAGAGTTACACTCTTGTGTCTACCATAGGTGAGTCATAAGTAGTTACTATCAAGCGTATGATTGCCGCCGATATGCGCTGTGTGTTGTGAACATCAGCGGTTGGGTGAAAGGTGAGTCAGGCAGTGAGAGCTTTGTTGATAAACAGCGTAACCCGGCTGCACTCGTACACACACACTGTCACACACACATACACACACGCACACACGCACACACACACTCATACACACATAAACACACACACACACACACACACACACACACACACACACACACACACACACACACACACGTGCGTCCTTGATCATCGTAGAGGGGAAATAAACCGCATGAGAGAGAGAGAGAGAGAGAGAGAGAGAGAGGAGAGAGAGAGAGAGAGAGAGAGAGAGAGAGCGTGAGCGAGAGCGAGAGAGACGCTGGGGCGGGAGAGAGAGGGGAGGGGGGCAGAAAGAGAAGAGGTGGGCGTTAGAGAGATACTGGGGTGGGCGGAGTGGGGTGGGGGTGGGGGGTGGGGACGAAACGAGAGAGGGGGAGGGGGTGGGGGCAGAGAATGATCTTCTACAAATGAAGAGTTGTTTGGCGGCCGTTACTGCCGGTCGTATCCAACAAACAAGAGCTCGCCCGCAAAGAGCGCCCACCGAGAGAATCGGGGTTGGGTTCTGACGCTGTGTGTAAACCACACTGTCTGTCACGCTCCGGCCATTGCATTAGGCTCAACCCTCTCTCCGGCAAGTTAAACACGCTCCGGCAAGTTAAACATCTCGTTGTTGACAACTCTCCTCAGGCACTTAATCATTCCGTTTTATTCTGTGAAGTTAGTTAAT
>JABMCL010002160.1:735000-737500 GCA_018857735.1 Alviniconcha marisindica
GTGTGGGGTGTGTGTGTGTGTGTGCGTGGTGGTGTGTGTGTGTGTGTGTGTGTGTGTGTGTGGGGTGTGTGTTTTGTGTGTGTGTGTGTGTGTGTGTGTGTGTGTGTGTGTTTTGTGTGTGTGTGTGTGTGTATTTCCGTATAATATTTATGTAAATTGTTTTGGTAGGACTGTGCTCTACATGTGTATAGAATATCATATGTAGGTTCATATGTATCATGTGAGCGCTCAGGGCGTTGATGAGCGCATGATAAATGTACATTATTATTATTCGACAAACCAACCCGCGGGCTGTCCAAGCACTCCTGTAATGTAACCAAAGCAGGTGCCCAGCTGGGTAAGAAAAGGGCGACGAAGCAGCTTGGGTCTGTGCAGCTCCAGCAGATTCACAGTCTTTTTTCACCAAGTTTAACAACAAGGAAAGTGTTGTGTTCACCTCGCTTGTCTAAGTGGGCCGATCTGTCGGGCTGTAAGAGGGAGGTTAGTTGTAGCTAAACACACAGACACGCACATACAGCTCAAGGCACACATGGCGTAGTGCACACATGGCTTAGTGCACACATGGCTTAGTGCACACATGGCTTAATACACACATGGCTTAGTGCACACATGGCTTAATACACACGTGGCTTAGTGCACACATGGCTTAGTGCACACATGGCTTAATACACACGTGACTTAATGTACACATGGCTTAATACACACATGACTTAATGTACACATGGCTTAATACACACATGGCTTAATACACACATGGCTTAGTGCACACATGGCTTAATACACACATGGCTTAATACACACATGGCTTAATGTACACATGGCTTAGTACACGCATGGCTTAATACACACATGGCTTAATACACACGTGGCTTAATACACACATGGCTTAATACACACATGGCTTAATACACACATGACTTAATACACGCATGGAGAAATTGAAAACATCATCGGCTTAATGCAAGCATGATTCAGTGCAAACATGGGCATAGTGCACACCTGGCTTAGTGCACACCTGGCTTAGTGCAAACATGGCTAAGTGCAAACATGGCTTAGTGCAAACATGGCTTAATGCACACCTGGCTTAGTGCAAACATGGCTTAATGCAAACATGGCTTAGTGCAAACATGGCTTAATGCACACCTGGCTTAGTGCAAACATGGCTTAATGCAAACATGGCTTAGTGCAAACATGGCTTAATGCAAACATAGCTTAGTGCAAACATGGCTTAATGCAAACATGGCGTAGTGCAAAAATGGCTTAATGCACACATGGCTTAAAGAGGTATTAACATTTCTCTGAGTTGGGGGGCCAGAAATTATTCTGCCACTTGAATTTGACGCGATGTCAGGCGGAAAGTAATTTGTTGGTTCGTCGGCTCTTTGTAAATCGACAGCTGTTTTCTTGTTCATCTCTCGTTTGGCCGAACCTCAGTCACTGTGGGCTTGGCCGCCAGGGGGCGCAAGTGGCGCTGATGCGGACGGAGGGAGAGACCGTGATGGCGGCCGAAGGAATGCGGTTAACTCCGCGAAACATCTTCCTGTGTGAAGTGTCCAAACATCGCCGCGCTTACTGGAGTGTAACACCTGTTGGCGCAAGTCAACGGCGTGTGAGGCTGGCCCCTGGCCCCGTGAGACTGCAAATGGAGAGGCGGTAAAGGAGTCGCTGTACCGTCGTGCTGCAGGCAACGGCCGTGGTCCGGTCTCAGCGGGCCCGCCGTCCGGTCAACCAGCGTGTGGCCTGTCCGACTCCCACACACGTCTTCCTTCTCCTTGTGGCCTGTCCGACTCCCACACACGTCTTCCTTCTCCTTGTGGCCTGTCCGACTCCCACACACGCCTTCCTTCTCCTTGTGGCCTGTCCGACTCCCACACACGCCTTCCTTCTCCTTGTGGCCTGTCCGACTCCCACACACGCCTTCCTTCTCCTTGTGGCCTGTCCGACTCCCACACACGCCTTCCTTCTCCTTGTGGCCTGTCCGACTCCCACACACGCCTTCCTTCTCCTTGTGGCCTGTCCGACTCCCACACACGCCTTCCTTCTCCTTGTGGCCTGTCCGACTCCCACACACGCCTTCCTTCTCCTTGTGGCCTGTCCGACTCCCACACACGCCTTCCTTCTCCTTGTGGCCTGTCCGACTCCCACACACGCCTTCCTTCTCCTTGTGGCCTGTCCGACTCCCACACACGCCTTCCTTCTCCTTGTGGCCTGTCCGACTCCCACACACGCCTTCCTTCTCCTTGTGGCCTGTCCGACTCCCACACACGCCTTCCTTCTCCTTGTGGCCTGTCCGACTCCCACACACGCCTTCCTTCTCCTTGTGGCCTGTCCGACTCCCACACACGCCTTCCTTCTCCTTGTGGCCTGTCCGACTCCCACACACGCCTTCCTTCTCCTTGTGGCCTGTCCGACTCCCACACACGCCTTCCTTCTCCTTGTGGCCTGTCCGACTCCCACACACGCCTTCCTTCTCCTTGTGGCCTGTCCGACTCCCACACAC
>JABMCL010002160.1:745000-757500 GCA_018857735.1 Alviniconcha marisindica
TTAATTTCAGTCTGTTTTCAATCCTGCCAGTGACCCTCACACCATCCAGCTGACGCAACACGTCACTACGTAATCAACGAGTAACGTACAGTTCCACCAATGAACTCTCTGACGTAACTTAATCCACAGTAAATTATATGCAGCTTCACTGAGCTGGCAACCAACGTACGTAATTCACAGTAAATTAGGGGTAACGTACACATCAGCACCAAACAACCGACGTGCGTGACAGTAAACTAGCGGTATCCCAGCGACTGAGTAGGCAGATAACTATCTGCTGTCTCTGGTCTCACCGACAGGGCTGCCTGTTCCAGATTCCACCTGAATTATTTGGCAAAACACACGAGTTCTCATCTGATGATGGCCCTCGGCAAAATGGCACTGCGGCATGCAGTGTGTTTCGGGGAAGAGGAAAGGAGGAGGAAGAGGAGGAGGAGGAGGAGGTTCTCTAATGAATTCTCCTAAGAGAGAGTGACTACCGCTGCCCGACAAGCCAACGTCTTGCTATTTATCGTGTGCACGTCAATTTGTACAGTGGGATTGTGGATACCCAGCATTCTTGCCGAGTGTGAATGGTGTCGGTGTATGTGTGGTACCGGTGTTGGTGTATCACTGGTGTCGGTGTATGTGTGGTACTGGTGTTGGTGTATCACTAGTGTTGGTGTATTACCGGTGTTGGTGTGTCACTGGTGTTGATGTATTACCGGTGTTGGAGTGTCACTGGTGTTGGAGTATCACTGGTGTATTACCGGTGTTGGTGTGTCACTGGTGTTGATCTATTACCGGTGTTGTTATACCACTGGTGTTGGTGTATTACCGGTATTACTGGTTTCGGAGTATCACTGATGTTGGTGTATCACTGGTGTATTACCGGTGTTAGTTTATTACCAGTGTTGCTGTATTACCGGTGTTGGTGTATCACTGGTGTTGTTGTGGCACCGGTGTTGATGTATTATTGGTGTTGGTGTATCACCGGTGTTTCGTGGTACCGGAGTTGGTGTATCATCGGTGTTGGTGTATCACTTGTGTTGGTGTATCACCGATGTAGGTGTGGTACCTGTGTTGGTGTATCACCGGTGTTGGTGTATCACTGGTGTTGGTGTATTACCGATGTTGGTGTGGTACCGGTGTTGGTGTAATGTAGGTGTTGGTGTGGTGTTGGTGTTGGTGTAGTGTTGGTGTTGGTGTGGCGTCGGTGTTGGTGCGGTGTCGGTGTTGGTGTATCACTGATGTTGGTGTGATACCGATGTTGGTGTATCACCGATGTTGGTGTATCACCGGTGTTGGTGTGGTACCGGTGTTGGTGTAGTGTCAGTGTTGGTGTGATACCGGTGTTGGCGTAGTGTCGGTGTTGGTGTATTACTGGTGTTTGTGTGGTGTCGGTGTTGGTGTAGTCTCGGTGTCGGTGTTGTTGTGGTGTTGGTGTTGGTGTGGTACCTGTGTTGGTGTAGTGTCGGTGTTGGTGTAGTATCGGTGTTGGTGTGGTGTCGGTGTTGGTGTAGTGTCGGTGTTGGTGTGGTGTCGGTGTTGGTGTAGTGTCGGTGTTGGTGTGGTGTCTTGGTGTGGTGTCGGTGTTGGTTTTTCGGTGTTTTTTTCGGTGTTGGTTTTTCGGTGTTGGTGTGGTTTTTTCGGTGTTGGTGTAGTGTTGGTGTAGTGTCGGTGTTGGTGTGGTGTTGGTGTAGTGTCGGTGTTGGTGTGGTGTCGGTGTTGGTGTAGTGTTGGTGTGGTGTCGGTGTTGGTGTAGTGTCGGTGTTGGTGTAGTGTCGGTGTTGGTGTGGTGTCGGTGTTGGTGTGGTGTCGGTGTTAGTGATGCAGCACAGTCATAAGCTTCTGCCTCTTCCCTTCTTCTTCTCCACGGGACTGACTTGTCTGTAACTATCCTGAGGCGCTATATAGTCCCTCCAATGCAAACCACACAATGTGTGGAACTGGTCAGTGCATACTAGGTGCCCTATATATTCCCTCCAATGCAAACCACACAGACTGTGGAACTGGTCAGTGCATACTAGGTGCCGTGGAAAATCCCCACAACCCACTCCATAAAGCCGTGAAAGACACAAAGGGATCTCAGCGCCGTTAAGTACACCACTTGGGTGGATATACAAAAGTGCGCTATAAAAAAGCCCGTCACTGACGTAGAATCAGGTGCAAACGCAGCCAGTCTGCCCCAGAGAGCCGGCAATAGCGCTGTATAAAAACGGCCAATAACAGACCGGGGCGGGGCGAGTCTTGGATGGGTCAAGCAGAGGACTCAATACTGCCAGTATGCCAGGTGACAGAGCTCAAGCGAACCAAGGAGTGGGAAAGGTACCAAAACCGATTCCGGCGTCTCTATGAGACACTCCTGCCAGAAAACGTGGGAAAGCGCTGTCGAGAATGGCCAGCAGGCAAAACAGAGTCAGATGAAGCTTCTCATTCAAGAAAACAGCAAACCGCAAGATTTCCCTGTGTACACTGATGGTTCAGTCACCAAAGAACTTTCAGTTTGGGGTTTCATTGCCAAACAAGGTACTGCTACCATCTCTGAATAATGCTGCCTGCACAGTCTTAAGCTGCAGTTTGACAATGGAGGTGGAAGCAGTCACCCATGGAGGTGGAAGCAGTCACCCATGGAGGTGGAAGCAGTCACCCATGGAGGTGGAAGCAGTCACCCATGCCCTCCGCTAGATTGTCTCAGAAGGTGACAGTCAGAGCACAATGCCATCATCTCATAGATTCAATGAGCTTGCTGCAAAAGATGGAGTGGGAAGCCCAGACTGGCATGTGTCAGTGGTCGACATCCACCTTCAAAAACTCCTCTGCTATGGTGTTGCTGGAGTGAAGGAAATGACCAAGCAGATTAACGGAAAAAAGAACCATCACAAGTAGCTAATGTCTCGGAAGGTCTGAAATGTTGAGTAGCTTGAGATGCTGCCTGTATGCACAAAGCCAAGGACACCACTCCATTGATCGCATGGAAGAGAGGCGTGGAAAGAGGAAGCGCTCGACGATCTTCCTTGAAAGGACGAGACAGGGCCAGCGTCAGACGGACATTGAAGCTCTTCCAAAGGCAATGCTGGGGAAGCTTTTGAGAGACGGCGTGGAGCGCATATGGGCTTTTCCGAGCGCATTAAATACCATCTTGAACTGAACTGAACTGGACGGTTTATCTTCTATATCCGCTACCTTTTGGATGAAACAAGTTTTCATACGGAATCTCTCTCTCTCTCTCTCTCTCTCTCTCTCTCTCTCTCTCTCTCTCTCTCTCTCTCTCTCTCTCACACACACACACACACACACACACACACACTCTCTCCTCTCTCTCTCTCTCTCTCTCTCTCTCTCTCTCTCTCTCTCTCTCTCTCTCTCTCTCTCTCTCTCAACACAAATAACTGTTGTGTGTAGTTGAAGGAGGGGAGGCGGAGGGGGGGGGGAGGGGGGAATGAGTAAAGCTCTCTCTATGTTCCTTGTTGTCCGCCGACTTCTGTGTTGGTGACGGTACCACTGCTATCGGCCCGTCTGTGTTGGTGACGGCACCACTGCTATCGGCCCGTCTGTGTTGGTGACGGCACCACTGCTATCGGCCCGTCTGTGTTGGTGACGGCACCACTGCTATCGGCCCGTCTGTGTTGGTGACGGCACCACTGCTATCGGCCCGTCTGTGTTGGTGACGGCACCACTGCTATCGGCCCGTCTGTGTTGGTGACGGCACCACTGCTATCGGCCCGTCTGTGTTGGTGACGGCACCACTGCTATCGGCCTGCCTGTGTTGGTGACGGCACCACTGCTACCGGCCTGTCTGTGTTGGTGACGGCACCACTGCTATCGGCCTGCCTGTGTTGGTGACGGCACCGCTGCTATCGGCCCGTCTGTCTTTCCGCTCCACTTCCTACACCTCTGGCGACAGGGCCGAGGGGCCGAGTGGACGAGCTGCGTGCTGATGGCCAATGCAGGTAACTGGGCCGGTTCATCAGACCACCCCGCCCTCAGGCAGCTAGGTGAAAGGACAAGTGTCCCACAAACTACACGACCGTGACCTCAGCCGAAGGAAAGGCCTAGTTTGCCGCCCACAGTAACTGTATGATTTTTCCTGATGTTGGGGCCGGGTGAAGGGTCCAGTGCGTGCCACCCCGTGTTCACACAGCGACAGAGCTCTGCCCGTCTAGCTGGTGCTGCTGTACACGTTTAGCGGGTCTTGGTAATGTTGGCTGGGTAAACGATACAATTATGCCGTGTGGCGCTTTTCTCTTTTGATTTTGATTTTATTTACCTCCACCCCCCGCTATCTCTGTCTGTCTGTCTCTGTCTCTGTTTGTCCGTCTGTGTTTGTCTGTGTCTGTGTGTTTGTCTCTGTCTGTCTGTCTCTGTCTCTGTCTGTCTGTCTGTCTCTGTCTCTGTCTGTCTCTCTCTGTGTGTCTCTGTCTCTCTGTCTCTGTCTCTGTCTCTGTCTCTGTCTCTCTCTCTCTCTCTCTCTCTCTCTCTCTCTCTCTCTCTCTCTGATAACAAGCCTTCAGAGAGAATCAACAGACAAGGGAAACATTCAACAATAGTGTTCATGTGTCGTGGCACACGTATGGCCGACTCCACAACAAACATCTAACTCGCTTACAGTGATTGTCTCGAGTCTTGGCCGGCACGAAACACAGTCTCGAAAATCTACGAGGTCAGTGCCCTCCAAAGTAACGTTAGACAAACACAGAGAAAGAGAGAGATGGAGAGAGAGAGCGCATGGATTTCAGCGTCGCGTGAACGCACAGGAGAGAGAAAGGGAGAGAGAGGAGGGGTGGGGTTGGGGTTGGGGGTGGGGGGAGGGAGGGGGTTGGGGTTGGGGGTGGGGGGATGGGAGGGAGACTACTATCCTGTCTTGGTGGGAAATAACATACCAATCTTTTTGGGCAGCTGGCACCTCAGTCCATACATAAAGAGCCGACCGCTGAGGGACATTGTATTACAGTTTGTCCCCAATACGTCAGCCCGACATCCGAGGACAGTAAGCCCCACATCATCATCAGGGACATTGTCAGGTTTCTTCCATTAACCACTGCCTCCAGGCTGACCTCAACCGCCTTTCATTATGTCAAGGACCCACCAATCGCCCTTCTTTATGTCAAGGACCCACCAACCGCCCTTCTTTATGTCAAGGACCCACCAACCGCCCTTCTTTATGTCAAGGACCCACCAACCGCCCTTCTTTATGTCAAGGACCCACCAACCGCCAACCGCCCTTCTTATGTCAAGGACCCACCAACCGCCAACCGCCCTTCTTTATGTCAAGGACCCACCAACCGCCAACCGCCCTTCTTTATGTGAAGGACCCACCAACCGCCAACTGCCCTTCTTTATGTCAAGGACCCACCAGCCGCCCTTCTTTATGTCAAGGACCCACCAACCGCCCTTCTTTATGTCAAGGACCCACCAACCGCCAACCGCCCTTCTTTATGTCAAGGACCCACCAACCGCCAACCGCCCTTCTTTATGTCAAGGACCCACCAGCCGCCCTTATTTATGTCAAGGACCCACCAGCAGCCCTTCTTTATGTCAAGGACCCACCAACCGTCCTTCTTTATGTCAAGGACCCACCAACCGCCAACCGCCCTTCTTTATGTCAAGGACCCACCAACCGCCCTTCTTTATGTCAAGGACCCACCAAAGCACCGCCCTTCTTTATGTCAAGGACCCACCAACCCCCGCCCTTCTTTATGTCAAGGACCCCCCAAACCGCCCTTCTTTATGTCAAGGACCCACCAGTCGCCCTTCTTTATGTGAAGGACCCACCACCCGGGCCCTTCTTTATGTCAAGGACCCACCAGCCGCCCTTCTTTATGTCAAGGACCCACCAGCCGCCCTTCTTTATGTAAGGACCCACCACCCGGGCCTTCTTTATGTCAAGGACCCACCAGCCGCCCTTCTTTATGTCAAGGACCCACCAGCCGCCCTTCTTTATGTCAAGGGCCCACCAGCCGCCCTTCTTTATGTCAAGGGCCCACCAGCCGCCCTTCTTTCCGCTAACCACCCTTCTTCCTGTGTGCCGCGAATGAACCCTTTCACTGTCATGCATGCCGCACCGTCGCTCGGAAAACGACCAACAAACATGCAAACTAGAAATCATTACGGCTTTTCCCTGTCCGCATGAGCGCATGAAGGGATAATACTGAAAGCATATTTGTGTTATAGGGCCATTAAATATACTTTTTTGCAGGCGTGTATGTGTTCAGCCCGGAATTTTTACAGGCTGGGGCTGTGAAGGGGTTAATGACCCGCCAACACCCTTCTTTCTGTGTGCTGTGAATTAAGGACCCGCCAACTGACGCCTACCTTATACACGCAGCGGACTTTGCTTTCACACTCCTCAAAAACAAAACAACAACAGCAGCAGGAACAGCATTCCCGTCACGGTTTGTATGGAGTAGTTCAAAAATCGCCTGTAGGACCCAGCTACCTCCTTGTCTGCAGACAGCCCCCACAACGCGTTGACAAAGGTCGCGGTGTACACAGCCTTACACAATGTGCCATTCACACAGTCCAGGCCACAAATGCCGGCACTTTTTATTGGAAATATTTTCAATAGCACGTGTGGAAAACAAGGTCGTTTGCTGTCTCGTTTGATCACTGCGGAGGGCTGTCTTTGGTCCGGGGACCGGATATGAATCTTTTCACTTTGGTCAACGGGGTTGAAGTCCGCGGGCACAATTAGCATGGCCTCATTTTGTACTCAGTGTTAGGTTGCAAAGGTTGAAGATTGCCTTTTGGCACTTCTCTTTAATGTACATGGATTCCATCTTCGGTCGTAGAGTTATTTAAATTCAAGAGAGAGAGAGAGGGAGAGAGAAAGGGGGGAGGGCAGAGAGAGGGGGAGAGAGAGAGGGAGGGAGAGAGAGAGAGGAGGGGAGAGAGAGGGAGGGGGAGAGAGAGAAGAGGGGGAGGGAGAGGGGAGGAGAGAGAGGGGGAGGGAGGGAGAGAAAGAGGAGAGAGAGTAAGAGAGAGAGAGAGAGAGAGAGAGGACGGGGCGGGGAGGAGGAAAGGCAGATGGCATGGTCTGACTCGGCACACACACACACACACACACACACACACACACACACACACACACATGCACACGCACGCGTGCGCGCCGCACACACGCACGACACACACACACACACACACACACACACACACACAAAACCCACACACCCCACACACACACACGCACGCAGCACACCACGCACGCACGAAGCAGGCACCGCACACGACGCAGTACACACGCGCACACACACACGACACGCACGCGCACACACACACACACACACACACACACACACACACACACACACACACACACACACACACAACCGCGGGAGGTAGATCAAATAGACGAGTTGTCGTAAAGGAGTTGTGGAGGGTTGTGGGGGGGGAGGTGGGGAAGCAATGGGAAGGGAACTAATTTTCTCGAGCCTGTGTTTATTACGACAGTGAGAACGAAACGTTGGCTCCCTGCGTGTTCTTCCTGCAGCATGGTTTCGGTCGGCTTTTTCCGTTTCCCCTATTACCCCCCCTTCGCCCCCCCCCCCCCCCCCCCCCCCCCCCACCGTTTTCTTTTCTTTCCCCCTTTACAGCCGTTGTCCTTGGTGATGTGTGCTTCGTGCTGCTGTTTCCGGCAGATACTGAGTTCTGTTCTGCTGGGAACCCCACCCTTGTCAAAGGCCGTCCCTCTGAAGTCTTCAGTAGGTCAGACTGTAGTTCCGTGCCTGCTGCCAGGAATCCTGTCCGTCTCATTGCAACCTCACTGGTCCATTTAGATTCATTTCTGTGCCGACCGTGTAATAAAAACACTCAATGGGAACTTCACTTGAAGTTTTATGACTGTGTTCCGTGCTGATATTAGCTGCGTGGTGGGTTTCAACAGGATTTTATTCGTGAAAGTATAAAACAGATAATAACAGAGTTGCTCTCGGTCGTTAAACAAATAACTTGTATAGCAGACGCCAGAAAAGACAAACTACGCAGTGCTGTGGCATAGGTCAAGAGGTGTTTTTGAAACTATATGGAATAGACGGAAGGAGATACAGGGGAGGTAGTGTGGGAAAGACAGTCCTAATTACAGGGCGCAATGAGGCGGATTAAACCAAGCTGATGCATTCCCTAAAGTAAATAGAAATGGCTGGATTATTCATTGCCTTTTGAAAGTAAAGGTAGATTTAAATACCGGTGATTTTGATGAGACGTACACGGTGCGTAACTAGTATGTAACAGAAGTAGACATGTGCTTGTGTGTGTGTGTGTGTGTGTGTGTGTGTGTGTGTGTGTGTTGTGTGTGTGTGTGTGTGTGTGTGTGTGTGTGTGTGTGTGTGTGTGTGTGTGAAGAGAGAGAGAGAGAGAGAGAGAGGGAGGAGAACGCGAGATGGAAGGTGGGAGGGAGAAAGAGAGAGGAGAGCGGGGAGCGGACAGGTCCCGGGTTCGAGTCCCTGCAGGAGCGGCGGGAGAAGTTTCTTCTTAGGGTCAACTTTCTGTGCTGACTCTTATTTCGGTATCAGTTCCACCCCCGTCAGTGATACCGCAGTTGCACGTAAAAGATCCCGGTCATTCTGCCAAAAGCGCGGGTAGCAGGTTACAGCTAAACACGCATACACCTTACGTATGTGGCTTTGCATGAAGTGACATGGTACATGGTCGTATGGTGTACACAGAACACGCCGAGACGGCATCAGTTTTTTGTGGCCATGCCAGCGCTGTAAGTACACCACTTCGGTGGATATTCCCTCCAATGCAAAACGCTCTATAAAAAGCTAGTCACTCATGTAGAATCACATGCAAATGCAGTGAGTCCTCTCGCGAGCGGAGAATAGCGCTATGTAAAAGCGATCATCAACAACAACAACAACAACAACAACAACAACAACAACAAGCGCAAAGGGAGAGAATTAGAGAGGAAATGTTTTGGTCCCGGTTCAGCCCGGGCCCCCTTTACACCATTCGCCGTGTAGCCTATGAACAGGGAATTTGTGAATAGTTAGAACCGTTGGCATACTGCTGCTTGGTGCGCTATAGAATTCAGTTAAATTGAATGTTGTGTTTGACCTGCCATTTTGTGGGATGTGTGAAGGGCTATAAAACTTAACTCATTGCTGTGTTTGACACCCCCCCTCCCTACCTCCCCAACCACATATGGTTTAGACCTTGAGAAATTTGCAATATTGCTGTTTCACACACACACACACACACACACACACACACACACACACACACACACACACACACACACACACACACACACACACACACACACACATACACTTACTGATGTTGTTAACACACAGACACCCCCCACACACACACACACACACACACACATACACTTGTGGGATGTGAATGATACTGGTTTGACCCCCGCCCCCCCCCCCCACCACCCCTACACACACACACACACACACACACACACACACACATACATTTTGGGATGTGGAAGGCTTAAAACTGAACTGATTGCTGTTTGACACCCCCTACACACACACACACACACACACACACACACACACACACACACACACACACACACACACACACACTTTGTGGCGATTGGGTGAGTAAGCTAAGATTGTGTTACCCCTCTATCGAGCTCGCGGTCCAAGACACACCACTTTGTGGGATGTGTGAAGGGCTATAAAATTAACTTATTGCTGTGTTTAACATGCCCCTTTGTGGGCTGTGTGATTAGCTAGGAAACTGAGCTGACTGCTGTGTGTACAGACCCCTGTGGGTGTGTGAAGGTCTGTAGCTGTGTGTACAGACCCCTGTGGGTGTGTGAAGGTCTGTATAACAGAGCTGTGGCTGTGTGTACAGACCCCTGTGGGTGTGTGAAGGTCTGTAGCGGGGGTGTACAGACCCCTGTGGGTGTGTGAAGGTCTGTAGCTGTGTGTACAGGCCCCTGTGGGTGTGTGAAGGTCTGTAGCTGTGTGTACAGGCCCCTGTGGGTGTGTGAAGGTCTGTAGCTGTGTGTACAGACCCCTGTGGGTGTGTGAAGGTCTGTAGCTGTGTGTACAGGCCCCTGTGGGTGTGTGAAGGTCTGTAGCTGTGTGTACAGACCCCTGTGGGTGTGTGAAGGTCTGTAGCTGTGTGTACAGACCCCTGTGGGTGTGTGAAGGTCTGTAGCTGTGTGTACAGGCCCCTGTGGGTGTGTGAAGGTCTGTAGCTGTGTGTACAGGCCCCTGTGGGTGTGTGAAGGTCTGTAGCTGTGTGTACAGGCCCCTGTGGGTGTGTGAAGGTCTGTATAACAGAGCCGTGGCTGTGTGTACAGACCCCTGTGGGTGTGTGAAGGTCTGTATAACAGAGCCGTGGCTGTGTGTACAGACCCCTGTGGGTGTGTGAAGGTCTGTACTGTTAATAGAGCTGTGGCTGTGTGTACAGGCCCCTGTGGGTGTGTGAAGGTCTGTATATATAGAGCTGTGGCTGTGTGTACAGGCCCCTGTGGGTGTGTGAAGGTCTGTATAACAGAGCTGTGGCTGTGTGTACAGGCCCCTGTGGGTGTGTGAAGGTCTGTATAACAGAGCTGTGGCTGTGTGTACAGGCCCCTGTGGGTGTGTGAAGGTCTGTATAAAGAGCTGTGGCTGTGTGTACAGGCCCCTGTGGGTTGTGAAGGTCTGTATAACAGAGCTGTGGCTGGTTAAAAGACCCCTGTGGGTGTGTGAAGGTCTGTATAACAGAGCTGTGGCTGTGTGTACAGGCCCCTGTGGGTGTGTGAAGGTCTGTATAACAGAGCTGTGGCTGTGTGTACAGGCCCCTGTGGGTGTGTGAAGGTCTGTATAACAGAGCTGTGGCTGTGTGTACAGGCCCCTGTGGGTGTGTGAAGGTCTGTATAACAGAGCTGTGGCTGTGTGTACAGGCACGGGGACGTTCGGACGAGTGGTGCTGATCCGAGAGGCCACCAAGCAGTACCTGGCCCTCAAGGTCATGGCCATCACGCAGGTCATCAAACTCAAGCAAGTGGAGCACATCAAGAACGAGAAAGAGATCCTGGCCTCTGTCTCCCACCCCTTCATCGTCAACATGTAAGTGTCCTGGTCTCTGTCTCCCACCCCTTCATCGTCAACATGTAAGTGTCCTGGTCTCTGTCTCCCACCCGTTCATCGTCAACATGTAAGTGTCCTGGTCTCTGTCTCTCATCCCTTCATCGCCAACATGTAAGTGTCCTGGTCTCTGTCTCCCACCCGTTCATCGTCAACATGTAAGTGTCCTGGTCTCTGTCTCTCATCCCTTCATCGTCAACATGTAAGTGTCCTGGTCTCTGTCTCTCACCCCTTCATCGTCAACATGTAAGTGTCCTGGTCTCTGTCTCCCACCTTCATCGTCAACATGCAACCGGTCCTGTCTCCCACCTTCATCGTCACATGTAAGTGTCCTGGTCTCTGTCTCACCACGTCAACATGGTGTCCTGGTCTCTTCTCCATCCTTCATCGTCAACATGTAAGTGTCCTGGTCTCTGTCTCCACCCTTCATCGTCAACATGTAAGTGTCCTGGCTCTGTCTCCCACCCTTCATCGTCAACATGTAAGTGTCCTGGTCTCTGTCTCTCACCCTTCATCGTCAACATGTAAGTGTCCTGGTCTCTGTCTCCACCCCTTCATCGTCAACATGTAAGTGTCCTGGTCTCTGTCTCCCACCCCTTCATCGTCAACATGTAAGTGTCCTGGTCTCTGTCTCCCACCCTTCATCGTCAACATGTAAGTGTCCTGGTCTCTGTCTCCCACCCCTTCATCGTCAACATGTAAGTGTCCTGGTCTCTGTCTCCCACCCCTTCATCGCCAACATGTAAGTGTCCTGGTCTCTGTCTCTCATCTCTTCATCGTCAACATATAAGTGTCTGTCTCCCACCCCTTCGTCGTTGGTTGGTTGGTATTGACAAACTAGATGCAAACTACTAGACAAACTAGACGCAAACTACTAGACAAACTAGACGCTTCCTCTGTAACCACGTGTGTTGTGTGGTGGTTGGTACTGATGTGATGACGTGTATGGTGTTCTGTCTGTGATGACGTGTATGGTGCTCTGTCTGTGATGACGTGTGTTGTGCTCTGTCTGTGATGACGTGTATGGTGCTCTGTCTGTGATGACGTGCGTTGTGTGATGGTGGCAGGGTGTGGGCCCACAAGGACGCCACCTTTCTCTACATGCTGATGGAGTACGTTCCGGGCGGCGAGCTCTTCTCCTACCTGCGGAACATGGGCCGATTCAACAACGTCACCAGCAACTTCTACGCCAGCGAAATCGTGTGCGCCCTGGACTACCTCCATGCCCGCAACATCGTCTACAGGGACCTCAAGCCCGAGAACTTGTTGTTAGATCGCGACGGACATTTGAAAATCACCGACTTTGGCTTCGCTAAGAAAGTGGTGGACAGGTGAGCATCTGAATGGCCGTCGGTCACCTGGTGACAGCGAGGTGTTCGGACTGTTGTGGCTTGTTGCCGTGGTGTGGTCAGCGAATTGTGTGTTGTGTGGTGTGTGTGTGTGTGTGTGTGTGTGTGTGTGTGTGTGTGTGTGTGTGTG
>JABMCL010002160.1:765000-770000 GCA_018857735.1 Alviniconcha marisindica
ACGTCTCACCCACCCACCGGGTTTGACCCCACCCTGTCTCGTAAACGTCTCACCCAACCCCCCTTTCGTTCGACCCCGGACCTGCTGTGAAACCTCTCACCCCACCCCTTTCGTCTGACCCCCACCCTGTCTGTGAAACCTCTCTCCCCACCCCCTTTCGTTCGACCCCAATAGCTGACTGTTGACGTGTTTCAGGACAATAGCTGACTGTTGACGTGTTTCAGGACGATGGCTGACTGTTGACGTGTTTCAGGACAATAGCTGACTGTTGACGTGTTTCAGGACAATAACTGACTGTTGACGTGTTTCAGGACAATAACCGACTGTTGCTGTTTCGGGACAATAACTGACTTTGCTGTTTCGGACAATAACTGACTGTTGGCGTGTTTCAGGACAATAACCGACTGTTGACGTGTTTCAGGACAATAACCGACTGTTGACGTGTTTCAGGACAATAACTGACTGTTGACGTGTTTCAGGACAATAACTGACTGTTGACATGTTTCGGGACAATAACTGACTTTTGACGTGTTTCAGGACAATAACTGACTGTTGACGTGTTTCAGGACAATAACCGACTGTTGACGTGTTTCAGGACAATAACTGACTGTTGACGTGTTTCAGGACAATAACCGACTGTTGACGTGTTTCAGGACGTGGACGCTATGCGGCACACCGGAGTACCTGGCGCCGGAGATCATCCTGAGTAAAGGTCACAACAAGGCTGTGGACTGGTGGTCCCTCGGCGTCCTCATCTTTGAGATGCTAGTCGGGTGCGTGTCCTGCACATGTGTGTGTGTGTGTGTGTGTGTGTGTGTGTGTGTGTGTGTGTGTGTGTGTGTGTGTGTGTTGGTGTGTGTGTATGTGTGTGTGTGTGTGTTGTGTGTGTGTGTGTGTGTGGTGTGTTGTGTGTGTGTGTGTGTGTGTGTGTGTGTGTGTGTGTGTGTGTGTGTGTATGTGTGTGTGTGTGTGTCTGTGTGTGTATGTGTGTGTGTGTGTGTGTGTGTGTGTGTGTGTGTGTGTGTGTGTGTGTGTCGTGTGTATGTATGTGTGTGTGTGTGTGTGTGTGTGTGTGTGTGTGTGTGTGTGTGTGTGTGTGTGTGTGTGTGTGTGTGTGTGTGTGTGTGGTGTGTGTGTGTGTGTGTGTGTGTGTGTGTGTGTGTGTGTGTGTGTGTGTGTGTGTGTGTGTGTGTGTGTGAGGTGTGGTGTGTGTGTGTGTGTGGGTGTGTGTGTGTGTGTGTGTGTGTGTGTGTGTGTGTGTGTTGTGTGTGTGAGAGTGTGGAGATGTGTGTGTGTGTGTTGAGAGTGTGAAGAGAGGGTGTGTGTGTGTGTGTGGTGTGTGATGGTAGAGAGGACGAGAGAGAAGACGGGGACGGTCGTGTGTGTGTGTGGAGAGAGGAGGACGGACGGACGGACAGACAGACAGACAGACAGACAGACAGACAGGACAGACGGACAGACGAGAGGCTGGACTGAGAGCCAGAGAGAGTTCGGGACGGCGGTGAAGAGCAACGAAGACGAAGGACGGACTGTGACAAGACGTTGTGGGAGAGACGGAGTGTTCGGTCAGGTGTATGTATGTCTGCAGCCCGTCTCTGTGGGACAAAGACGTGGGTTGTATCAGTCCAGGTGTATGTATTGTCTGCAGCCCGTCTCTGTGGGTCAAAGACGTGGGTTGTATCAGTCCAGGTGTATGTATTGTCTGCAGCCCGTCTCTGTGGGTCAAAGACGTGGGTTGTATCAGTCCAGGTGTATGTATTGTCTGCAGCCCGTCTCTGTGGGTCAAAGACGTGGGCTGTATCAGTCCAGGTGTATGGATTGTCTGCAGCCCGTCTCTGTGGGTCAAAGACGTGGGCTGTATCAGTCCAGGTGTATGGATTGTCTGCAGCCCGTCTCTGTGGGTCAAAGACGTGGGCTGTATCAGTCCAGGTGTATGGATTGTCTGCAGCCCGTCTCTGTGGGTCAAAGACGTGGGCTGTATCAGTCCAGGTGTATGGATTGTCTGCAGCCCGTCTCTGTGGGTCAAAGACGTGGGCTGTATCAGTCCAGGTGTATGTATTGTCTGCAGCCCGTCTCTGTGGGTCAAAGACGTGGGCTGTATCAGTCCAGGTGTATGGATTGTCTGCAGCCCGTCTCTGTGGGTCAAAGACGTGGGCTGTATCAGTCCAGGTGTATGGATTGTCTGCAGCCCGTCTCTGTGGGTCAAAGACGTGGGCTGTATCAGTCCAGGTGTATGGATTGTCTGCAGCCCGTCTCTGTGGGTCAAAGACGTGGGCTGTATCAGTCCAGGTGTATGTATTGTCTGCAGCCCGTCTCTGTGGGTCAAAGACGTGGGTTGTATCAGTCCAGGTGTATGTATTGTCTGCAGCCCGTCTCTGTGGGTCAAAGACGTGGGCTGTATCAGTCCAGGTGTATGTATTGTCTGCAGCCCGTCTCTGTGGGTCAAAGACGTGGGTTGTATCAGTCCAGGTGTATGGATTGTCTGCAGCCTGTCTCACTAAAAATGTCGTGATGGTTTCACTTATTTGTATAATATGCACAGTTCTGTGTGGTCTCAGAACGAGTGACTGCCCTTCCACGTGACATTTCGTATTTAGCTGTGGTAGCATTTTGCCTCCCCCCCCCCCCCCCCCCCCCAGTTGTAATCCTCGCGTTTCCATGCCTACATAATATCATTTAGTGTCATAGTTCACGCGATATTATTGGGTGTCCTGATCAGGCCTACCTGTTGCACACACCAGGCCTGTCTTGTGGTGAGGAGTAAACGACTGAGTGAGACTGAAGTCATGGAGCAGAACTGTGCCTATCTAGGGGTGAAGGTCAAACGACTGAATGAGACTAAGTCACGGAGCAGACGGCAGTCCTTCAGGCAGTAGTATAGTAGCTGTGTTTGCACAGACACGTACACCACAGGCCGACACGAGTGCGGAATAGGTCAGATCAGACGTGCACAACAAAACACAAGGGTGTGGCCACGAGACTATATATATATATATATATATATATTATATATATATATATATATATATATATATATATATATTATATATATATATATAATATATAAGCTATAGGGCAACACGTGTGGCAACACTTACTCACTGCCACGATCTGGGCCTTGCGGTCTCTCTGTATGCCGCAAGTACAACTGTTTACCCCCCCCCCCCACCCCCCCTCCCCCACACCCACCTTCCCTCGAAAACGAAGAAAAGGACATGGAAGGTTTGATTCCTCTGGACTTTCATCAGAGGATGTCTTACTTGTTTCTGAATGCGCAGTATCCCACCGCAGGGGAGGGAGGGAGGAGGGGGGGGACAGGAGGGGGGGAGAGGGGGGGGGGACAGGAGGGGGGGGGGGACAGGAGGGGGGGGACAGGAGGGGGGGGGGACAGGAGGGGGGGCAGGAGGGGGGGGGACAGGAGGGGGGGGGACAGGAGGGGGACAGGAGGGGGGGGACAGAGGGGGGGGACAGGAGGGGGGACAGGAGGGGGGGGGGACAGGAGGGGGGGGACAGGAGGGGGGGACAGGAGGGGGGGGAAGGAGGGGGGGACAGGAGTGGGGGACAGGAGGGGGGGGGACAGGAGGAGGGGGGGGGAACAAGAGGGAGGGGGACAGGGGGGGAACAGCAGGGGTGGCAGGGGGGACAGGAAGGGGGTGGAGGGGGGGATTGGTATAATCAACTTTTTTAACAGAGCCAGAAAGTGGAAAGTAGAGCCTTGGTTTCTCTGATTTCTTTGCCGGCTGCCATCGCCCACGCCTCGTGTTTTTGTCTTCTGTTTGCGTGCGTGTTCTCTCTCTCTCTCTCTCTCTCTCTCTCTCTCTCTCTCTCTCTCTCTCTCTCTCTCTCTCTCTCTCTCTCTCTCTGTTGTTGTTGCTCTGTGTGTGTGCGTGCGTATGCGTGTGTGTGTGTGTGTGTGTGTGTGTGTGTGTGTGTGTGTGTGGTGTGTGTTTGTGTATGTGTGCGTGTGTGCGTGCATGTGTGTGTGTGTGTGTGTGTGTGTGTGTGTGCTGTGTGTGTGTGTGTGTGGGGTGTGTTTGTGTATGTGTGCGTGTGTGCGTGCATGTGTGTGTGTGTGCGTGCGTGCGTGCGTGCGTGCGTGCATGCGTGCGTGCGCGTCTTGTTGCTGTCTCTTTGTCTCCTCGTCTGTAGTTACAACATCAGACCTGTATTTAGGGAACCAGAATTCTCTCTGACATTTTGCGTAGAATTTTACTCCTGATTTAAGAACATCTTTTGCAGCTACCCCCCATTCTACGCAGACAACCCGTTTGGAATCTACGAGAAGATTCTGGCCGGCAAAGTGGAATGGCCCAAACACATAGACCTGGTGGCCAAGTGAGTAGTCTTCACTGACAGAAACACATGTCCAAATGAGTAGTCTTCATTGACAGAAACACACAGACCTGGTTGCTGAATGAGTAGTCTTCACTGACAAAAAAAATAGACCTGGTGGCCAAGTGAGTAGTCTTCATTGACAGAAACACATAGACCTGGTGGCCAAGTGAGTAGTCTTCATTGACAGAAACACACAGACCTGGTGGCCAAGTGAGTAGTCTTCACTGACAAAAACACATGGACCTGATGGCCAAGTGAGTAGTCTTCACTGACAGAAAGACATAGCGGATCGTGGCGGGGTAAGAAAGACGGTTCAAACCATGGACTTGAAGGTTTTCCCCATAGAATATTTGCTTACATGTCGGTCCATGGTTCAAACCGCGTCCGATGACTGAGTTGGAGGGTAATTGTCTGGGAACGGCCTTGGGGCAGGTACAGTAAGTAAGTAAGTAAGTTGGTGTTTTACGCCCAGTCAACCAGTGCGGTTATATCAGGGCGATGGGGAGGTACAGAATGGCTCCGAACCGTGCCGGGTGGTCCAGTGGTTCTTCTGCCGTTGCATCGGTCTCCGGCACAAGGAAGGAAGACTAACGCGGACCCCGGAGTTTGCTTCCGTTACTGACCAACAGGGTGAAGGGTTCTGCCATTGGCATTGTATCTGTTTT